>SEMN01000258.1:0-140000 GCA_005408345.1 Macquaria australasica
AAATTCATTAGGTACACCTAGCTTAAATTAACCCAGTCTAATACAACTGCACTGCAATAAATGCTACCATACAAGAGGTTATAATGTTCAGTTTTTTGTTGAGGCTGTAGTCTATTACAGAGACTAGAACATTTTATTGGCATTAAAGGTACTGCACTAAGCTGGTTTAAATCCTATTTATCAGATCGATATCAGTTTGTACACGTTAATGATGAATCCTCTATGCACGCCAAAGTTAGTCACGGAGTTCCACAAGGTTCTGTGCTTGGACCAATTCTATTTACCTTATATATGCTTCCTTTAGGCAATATTATTAGGAAGCACTCCATAAAATTTCATTGTTATGCAGATGATACCCAATTGTATTTATCGATCAAGCCAGATGAAACCAATCAATTAGCTAAACTTCAGGCATGCCTTAAGGACATAAAGGCCTGGATGACCTGCAATTTTCTGATGTTAAACTCAGACAAAACCGAAGTTATTGTACTTGGCCCGAACACCTTCGAAACACATTATCTAAAGATATAGTTTCTCTAGATGGCATTGCCCTGGCCTCCAGCGAAACCGTAAGGAATCTTGGAGTTATCTTTGATCAGGATATGTCCTTTAACTCCCACATAAAGCAAACTTCAAGAACTGCCTTTTTTCATTTAAGTAACATTGCAAAAATCAGGCACATCCTATCTCAAAAAGATGCAGAAAAACTAGTCCATGCATTTGTTACGTCTAGGCTGGACTATTGCAACTCTATTATCAGGCTGCCCCAATAAATCCCTTAAGACTCTCCAGCTGATTCAGAATGCTGCGGCACGTTTACTGACAAGAACCAGAAAAAGAGAACATATTTCTCCAATATTAGCTTCTCTACACTGGCTCCCTGTAAAATCCAGAATAGAATTTAAAATCCTTCTCCTCACCTTCAAAGCCCTCAATGGTCAGGCACCATAATATCTTAAAGAGCTCATAGTACCCTATTACCCCACTAGAGCACTGCGCTCCCAGAATGCAGGGTTCCTTGTGGTTCCTAGAGTCTCTAAAAGTAGAATGGGAGCCAGAGCCTTCAGCTATCAAGCTCCTCTCCTGTGGAACCAGATCCTAGTTTGTGTACGGGAGGCGGACAACCTCCTCACATTTAAGAGTAGGCTTAAGACTTTCCTCTTTGATAAGGCTTATAGTAGGGCTGACTCAGGTGACCCCTGAGCCCCCCCTTAGTTATGCTGCTATAGGCCTAGACTGCCGGGGGACTTCCCATGATGCACTGAGCTCCTTTCTCCTCCTCTTCCTCTCCATCTGTAAGCCCTCATATCCATCAATGCTTGTTATTAATTCAACTTCTTCCCGTAGTTGTGTGCTTTCTCTCCTCTCTCTCTCTCTCTCCCTCCCCTTCTGTTGCTTTCTGCAGGTGTTTCTGCCTCTGGAGCTGTGGAGGTCTGGGTCTGTGGTTGCTGCCGCCTGCTGCCCCCGTGCTCCTGCTCTGCACCCGCTGATGCTATTGCTGTTGTTGCTGTTATTAGTATTGCTATTATAATGTTGCTCTTAGTGTTGTTTCTGTTGGTGTTAGCATCAATGCCATTACCATATCTATGCTGTATTGAGCTGCTGTATGTTCTCTTTCCTCCTGCTCTCTCTCTCCCGCTCCCCCCTTCCCCCTTCAACCCAACCGGTCGAGGCAGATGACCGCCCACCTTGAGCCTGGTTCTGTCGAGGTTTCTACCTGTTAAAAGGGAGTTTTTCCTTGCCACTGTCGCATAGTGCTTGCTCATGGTGGGAACTGTTGGGTCTCTGTAAATATAAAGAGTCGGTCTAGACCTGCTCTATTTGAAAAAGTGCCCTGAGATAACTTTGTTATGATATGGCGCTATATAAATAAAACTGAATTGAATTGAATTGTAGTTTGTGGTGCTGTTGAGTTGCATTGCATTATACTGATTACAGGAACACAGAACATTAGAACCTTCATGAAGGAATGATTTATTATAGGGCTGTGGTATACGACAAGCTTATGGAAATAATATCCATTGGTGTTTTTTCTTGGTTTCTTTTTTATTTATTTTTTTACTAAAGATAAGATAAGATTTTATGATCCCCAGAGGTGAAAGAGGTATTTAAAACTAAAATAAGAAGTAAAAAGAGAAACTATACAAGAACAATTAAAGATAAAATTACAAGGTCAAGTGACAGTGGTGTGATTACTAGCAGCAGAGTCAGCAAGTCTAGTATATGTAAACAGCATACTCCAGAATAATATGTAATATGATTAAGTAATGATATATGAAATATGATATAGTATATAATGTAATAAGACAGTATAATATATAACATAACATAATATAGTATAAAATAGTACTGTATAATATAGTATGGGATATCAGTATAAAGTGAAATTGAGTAATATAGTATAACATAATAGCAGCAGCAATATAATATAGAATATCAAATATAACACAGTATAGTTTAGTATAGTAGAATATATAAAAAATAATAGGTATAGTATAATAATAACTAGAATTGGCATTTCCTAAAGAAAATGCGTGTGAGAGCTGGAAGCTGTTAGCTGCTGCTCCAGCAGCAATTTTTGAAATAGTATTCCTTAGCTAGGAGTAGTTGTGCTGCACTTTGCCACTGAACACACTGATAGTGAGCCAGAGCAGGGATTTGAACTACTGATCTTGGGGTCTAAACAAACAAAATGCACAGACATGTGCACTAACCAATCTGCCACATGGTCCAACCTCTCTGCCACTGAGCAGCACAGCAGGTTTGAAATCATTGCTACTTTTGAAAAGATCTTAATAGTGACACAACAATTAGAAAATGCTGCTGTTGTAATCAATCAAACAATTAAAGTCAGCTGAGGGTTTGAAGTAGGACTGCTCCACTGAACACAGTAGCAGTTATACTAGTTGTAGATAAACATATAAAACAAATTTATACATAAGAGCAATGTTGTATACTGAGGACTGCACTCAAAGTTGTTATCTTACAGGGAAAGATGACTTCTACCAGGGCTTAACCACAAAGCCAGTGATCCCTGACACACAGAGCAGAAAATCACATTTTGTTGAAGAAAAATTGATTTGTCTAAATTGAAGCTTCTAGGTCAGAAACTTATTACAATAATAAGATATAAGATAAAGATATATCAAATATGTAACAAAATATATAAATCAGTCCAACAGAGAGACAATGAAGGGATAGACTAGTGTGAGAGTCCAGAGTAAACCAGACACTGTGGAAATTGGTTGTGTGTGTGTGTGTGTTTGTGATTTGGGGAGGGGGGTGGTGCGAGTGATATCACAGTCTGTGGTCACCACTGCTGTTGTACAGTCTAATGGCAGCAGACACAAATGAGCACCTGAAGCGCTCCGTTTTGCATCTGGGTGGGATGATCTGGTGGCTGAGTGAGCTGCCCATCTGCCACAGCTCATATTAATATAAATATAAGTAAAAACTGCAGCACAGCATATTTGGACCTGGTATTCATGAAAATGTGAGCCCATAACATGCAAACACCTTGATGAAACCAACGTAGAAAAAGGGAGAACATGTGAAACATGTCTTATGGAAGAGGTGAATGGACATGTATTTGAATTTGACCATGGAGACCCTGATCTATGTCCTGTCACCTGGTTTCTTTTAACCATAAACACAACATTTCCCAAAGCTTAAAGCTATAGGAGACTTGATCAGCAGTTGCATTTTTATCCAAATCTACACACTACTATCTACTATATGTGATGTTCTCTGCAAAGAACCTGGGGTTACACAAATAACAGCTTTTTTTCGGGAAAGTCCGGACAGCAGGATGGTAGGGGCAATTCTGGTATGGAAATTAAATCATGAAGACCTCACACAACGAATCCAACAACAAATGTATTTGAGGTTGGGAGCTGTAACAGCTGTAAAGTTGGAGTAAAATATGCAGTGGTTCTCATACACTTGCTTTACATATTAAAGGCCACCCGAGCACATCTCAACCATTTAAATAGTGGCAGAGTTTCATGAAGACAGATTGTTGTCATCCAATTTGCTTTAACTGCCCAGACCTGTCCCACAGAACAGCACACATACACATGGATGTCCTCTTTTGACAGTTCAAACTGAATGGTGGTGTTGGTGTTCCTTGACAAGACTCAAACAAACGTGGCTGCATTGAGTGAACACCTGCCTGGAGGTGGCTTTGATGTTGTCAGGCCAAGACAATAGATGCCTAATGCCTAACAGCTTGTTCAAAAGTAGAAACTTTGTGTGAAATGCAAGTAACTAAGCTAACATTAGCCTCTGGTCAGCAAACCTTGGCTTTTCTTTATTTTGGCCTATTATCTCATAAATGTACCCTTCTGCAGCTCTCCTCCTGAGTTTAATATCTGCAGAAAATCTCCAGAAAAAGCGAGTAAGTGGGCCTTGAGTTGAGATTGTCAACTAAATGGAGCGACGCCTGCGAGCTAGTTCAGGCAGTCAACTCGAGCTGCATTGCTACACATGTGACATACCTCACTCTCTTCAACCATCTACCGAACACACCCTCACAATTTGGCGGTCTATTTAAACTGCAAAAATGTCCCATCTCTCCCTCTGCCTGTCAAGGCCACTGCTGCCCTGCATCAGTATTGCCGCTTGTTCTTTCAGCCCCACCACCACCCCAGCATCCACCTGTAGGCTCCAGGGGGGTTTAAGATATTTGCTCATCACTCCCCAATATCTCACGTAAACACATTGGCTGGGAGTGATGAGCCTGGACGCCAAACTCTAACTACGTTCTGCTGCATAGTAAACATTTCAACGTGAGTTGTCTGACTGAACTAAAATCATTGCACACAAACTTGAAGTGGCAGTGAGACATGCTATCATCGGACACATATCCATTTAGTCTCATCTCATGATTTGCATCTTGTGTCTGCAAGGTTATCACACATCTGGACTTCAGTTTCATTGGGACACTATAATAATTAGAATTAGCATTATTAAGATTTGTCAGACTAAAATGGTGAGTCAATGCTATTCTGCTTATAAAAAGAGAAAGTATAAGCTCAGTTTAAGTGGTTTCACTCTCCAATAGGACCTTGGTGATGACCTTCCATAGATATTGTCATTCTTACCTATTAACCTAAGAGGTCAACTCTTAGAAAGTGATTTTCCTAACTGTGCTGAACAGTGTAGCCTGCAGGCCTGCAGAGGTGAGCTGAGAGGAGTGTTTATGAGCTCCCCTCTCTCTCCATCTTTCTCCATCTCTCTCTGGAGGATAGGATAAAGCTTTAGGCCTCTGATCTCCTCATCACAAATGCCCAGTGGTGATGGAGGTGGTGGGGGGGATTTGCTTGTGAATCCTAATCAACCCATTTCTCACATTCAGTTCCTTCATCCCTCTATCTTTTCTCACTCTTTTGCTCTCTATCCCTCCTCCACTTCCCCACTCCCATTCCCATGTCTTTTAATTAGAAATGCTAAAAAAGCACAAATAAAGCAAAATAGGATGGAGAGCCAGTTCTCTGGGTGGCTTGCTGAAGTTGGGCAGGGTCAGGATGACTTAGGTGAGTTTGCTTTGTGAGAAGGAAAGTAAGAGCTGAAAAGTAAGGAGGGGGCAGGGGCGTTGTTTCACCAAAAGCCAAGGTATGGCAATGTTAAGGACTATCCTATTGAAAACTGTTTTAACAGACAGCTCGTTCTCACATTCACATGCTTAATGTTTCCATGCAACGCGCAACTTAGAGAGAGCAGTGAAAACGCCTTTCATCGTATCTATTTTGGCACATATTTCAGCACCATAAAGAAAGGCAGCAGACTTCATTCTCTGTCCATGGTGCTGAAATATGAGCTATCATTAGTCATTTGTTTAAACTTAACAGAAAATAAAGAAATGCATTGAACTACATGCTTATTTCTAGTAGGTAACCCAGGGTTGTTCAAAACACAGCAAAACAAAAGGCAAATTTGGCACAAAATAGGCAAATTTATTGTATCTTCAAAGTACTAAGCCCACCACACAGGCTGATTTCAGTCCTCAATAACATGTTTGAATTAATTCATTAATGTTCATTAATTCATTAACGTCATTGTTTGTACATTTGTTGGTCACTTATCTAAAGCACCAGGGCAAAATGCTTCCATAACACACTGTCGAAAATCATGGAGGAATGAACAAGATCACTTACTGACACTCATATTCACTGATGGGCATATTATGGACCTATCAGAGGTCTATTTTCTTCTCATAGACAAATAGGCCTGAATGAGTGCATATATTGTGCATACAGTGGATTGTAATAATACATGCATACAATGAGCACTTATTGATACTTTCAGTTTCACTAAGTGCTACCTAATGTCCAAATTGCCTCTCATAAAGGTCTTTCCTTTCTATGGGGCACCGCACCTGCAGTCACACAGTTCATAGGTCCAACAGCACACAATTAAACAGGCAGTCAGTGCTAAGCCTCAAACAATCCAACATATTAAATCTGATCACTTGCTTGCTTGCTGTAACCTCAATACACTTTGACAAAGCCAACAATGGTTAACTATAGTACAATTAATCAAATAGCATCAGGCTGCTGTAGGCAATTATTTGCTCTTTGCACAGCACAAATGTCAGTCAGCAGATTAGAGGAAGAAGACATTCCCATCTTCTTACCTTCTGGTGCTGTAGGCTGCAATTTATTTAGTCCATAAGAGGGTAGCATCATAACTGGGCAAAGTCTGTCACTAGATCATTCATGTTTAATGTCTTTACCAGTGTAGATTCCACAGCCATAAGTATGAGGTGGGTCAATCTGATTCATTGTTGTTCTGAGATAGTTTTTGACACGTTATAAAACAGAAACAGGCAATGTCGCAGCGATGCGGAACAGCTTGATAAGCTCTGAGAATGTGCCCGGCATGGAGTTGAGCTTGTTCAAGGTGGACAAAATGCCATCATCATCATCAACATAATTTTTCTCAGTCAAGGATACTAGGGCCTTGGCTGTCTGACACTGGGCTTGTACTACTGTGGCGTCAATGTGGTTTTCATATGCATTGGCAAACACCATCACAGAGTCCACTTCCAAAAACTTGGGGGAGGACCTATCAAATGCCGTGATAGCATCAAGCAGGCCTTTATTCTCAGTGAATCTCCAAGTGAATTCAAGAGAGAATCGGTCAAGGATTTCAAAGAATATTCTCTTGTGCTGTTCACCGTCTCGCTGTCCTACGTTGGATTCCATTACAAACCCAGTAAACTTGTCATGCTCTAGCTGGTCCATTCAGGCAAAGGGCGTCGCCCAGAATGCCTATTTCTCTAGCAAATGCCTTGGCATCTCTCATTGTGCCATTCCACTCATCTTCCGACCACATTGCATCCAGCTGGGCGTTTGTATGATGAGGCTTTTAGAATGGCCAGGTCCCGTGTCTGAAGCTGCTCTGACAGTCCATATGTTGTGCCCAGAATTCTATCAAGTGTGTGGAGGTGGAGTATGAAAGGGAATGATAAGACTTTCATTTTAAGTCCCTCTATGTAGGCTCCCACTGTTGCCTCCAGCACTGTCAGTATTGTTTCGTAGCGCGACTTTATCTTCTGAATGGCCCTGTACTAACAGCACACACACACACAGAGATGTGAGGGATTACACTGATTGTATTGATGGTGAGTGAGGGAATTTGGCACTTGCTCCTTTATTCTTGCCTGTACACCGTTCACCCTTCCTTGCATAGCACTGTCCCACACATAGCTGCATGTCTATGTCTTGACTCATACTCATAAGCTCCTCACAGATAGCATTAGCCAGTGTTTCTGCACTAAGGTCTGTCATATGGTAGGTACCAATTGCTCGCTCTTTAATAATTCCACTGTGAACATAATGAAGATGGCAAGCTGTTCTTTCTTTGATATGTCTTTTGTTTCATCTACCAATATAGAAAAGAAACTAGCCTCTTTTACCTCATTAATGATGGTCTTTTCTATCCTTTCCCACAAAACACATATGCCATTTTGTGCATCTGTTGAAGAATAGTGTCCATATCTCCTGTCAGTTTTGGATTTGATGTTCTTGTCACTTTCTGAAAGCATGCCCACAAACTCGAGGAAATGTCCTCCTTCCTATTAGAAGAACTGTCCTCCTCACTGTGGCCATGAAAAGGCAAGCCCCGTCACCCAAGCAGCGCTGTAACTCAGAACAGCACTTTTAAGTGTGCCCTGTTTTCATGGACCTCTACAGCCCTGTTGGCATCTATTGTGGCAGCAATTGAGTCAACTTTTCCAGAATTCACCTCTGCTAACACATTCAACCACATAAATTTAAACTTTCATTGCTGCAAAGGGACATCGAGGTCATTGCACTTTGTTGTTTGGGTTTGACACTGTTCTACCAAGAAGAACGACAACATCAGTCGTTTTATGTTTATGTTCAAGTAACATAGTTCTCTAGTGGCTGCAGAAAATTTTACAAGAGCAAAGGAGAAAGTCAGGTGACGTTGTTATAGACCAACAAAGTCTGCATAGGGAGGAGGTTGGAGTGGATGGATGAGCCAACATAATGTCTGACTTTAACACGGGGCACTGCTGTTTGGTTCCAGTTTCAAACTGACAGCGTTTGTTGTTAAGCATGACCACAATTGTTCCCAAACGTTAACCATGTGGTTCTTATGGTAACCATGATGATGAAGGTCCCCTAAGCTTAACAAAGTGTTAATTTTACCCAAAATTACTTTTCCAAACCGTAACCATATCCATAGCATTGTCACATCATAAAGCTAATTTATTTTTTAAAAGTGATTTGTAATGATTTTGGAAGGCACAGACAAATTATGTTAATAGAGACATGAGATCAGAAAATGCTTCTATGAGTCGAAGGGCAGTTACAAGCAACATACAGTATGTTGTTGTTTAATTTGGAGGACTTGTTGTTGGGAGTAGTTGACTGAACCCTGGCTTGGTTAGTTCAGCTCATTTGTTTGAATGATAAATAAAAACTTTCTTGAGAGCAAAGCTTTTAAACTGTTATTTTTAAATTATCTCACCACGCAACAAAAAGCACAGAAGAACAAAGTGTAATTGATTATGCAAACTGAAATACGTATTGAGGTAAATGTGGAACTAAGTCTTCTCCTGCACCATGTTTCTGATCCATTACAGAACAGATTGGTTTGATAATTAACTTTTTTGGAAAATGTTAAATGTAACTAAAGCATTCTCTCTCAGCTCCTGCTGACCTTTGGCCTCTCAGACCTGCAGAAATGCTATTTTTTTGTAGGAAAAGGAGATACTCATTTAATCTCAGCATGTCCTCAGTTTGATTTCACATAGACATCTTTTATGTCTGCGACTGGCAGGAAATTCACATCCTGCCATCGTCCTCCTCCCCCTCTTAGCGCTCCCTGTCCGCCTCTTCTTCTCATTCTCTTTATGACTCCCTGCCTTTCCCTCCCTAAACCTCTCATGACTCTTCCCACACAAATATTTTCTCACTGTCACTCGTGGCAATAAAGACATCGCAATCTGAGCTATGATAAATGAGGAGTCACAAAAAACAAGTTTTTCCTTGAATTTGCTATAATCAGAACTTCTCAGTAATTTGATAATATGAACCAAAACTAAAGAACACACTACACTACACTGTTTGTGAGATTCCTCTGTGCTGTGATGGAGGAGTTGAATAAAAGCTAGAGGTTAATTCAACTGCAGACGAACTTTTCACAAACATCCCAGATGGGCTGTAAAGGATATTTGTCATGGCAGTATTGGTGTACGCTCTGGTGGAATACAAATGCATGATGCCCTTTTCCACGTTATATACAATATGTTGTGGCATACAGAGTGAGACACAAGAGGCTAGAGGCCATTTTCTCAAGTCTTTCTATTATTGCATTTGAGAGGTGTTCTTTAAAAAATAGCAAACCCCAAACCCAAATGGTTGCCACCAGGTAATGTCAACATCTACAGTATTGTACTCTGTGGAGAGTGAGGGGGGGCAACTTCACCTGGTGAAAAACCCCAACCAACATGAGAGGGCCAGTTCAGTACCCAACTTAAAGCCAGTAGAAGTCTGGCTTTACATAATTAGGGTTTTGATATTCCACGAAACCCCATGAATGGTAGACATAAACCAAAATAAATGGCCTGCTATGTCACAATTCTAAAGAACCCATGAAGCTCTACTGCGTATTTATTGGTATATCTGCAAGAACTTGTTTATTGGACAGTTTTTCTGGCAGTTTCTACACTGTAAATAAGAAAAAGTTTAGAAAACTCAAATTTCAAGGCAACACACTTCAATTAAATTTTCAGTTAGGCGATTTAACTTCTTAACTTTAGGCTTTGAGTTTATCTCTGTAAACTTCCTCCAAGTTACAAGTAACTTACTGTATTACATTGTCACAACTTAGAATCTTTACTTCTATTAATTATTTTAAATTAAAGTAGCTCATGTCTGTATGCTGTATCCCATTTGGGCAACAGGTTTTAATCATTACAGCTTTTGCTGTACTTCTAGCATTTGTCACCCACATCAGGGAGTGGCTGGAGCACATACCTATCTTCATCATGGTTTGCATTGTTTTAATTTTGATCAGAGAGAAGACCATGAGACTCATCTGAGACATAACAAAAGACATAACAGCCTCCATCATGTAACTTTTTTACGTTAAAACCTTAATGTAATGCATGCTGGGAAGTATATGCTAGTAAGATAATGTTTCTAAATAACATAATTTGATGAGTTAAGTAAATGATCTTTTGGACATCATGTCAAATCATTATTTAGTTACAAGACCGAACTCATGATAATAAGTTCTGATAGTGATAACTAGACCATTTAAACTTGAAACTGCCAAACTCATATAATTACACTGAGTTAATAATAATAGAAGAGTTAATTTAATATAACTGATTATGAGATTTTACAGTGCAAAGGAGTCTGGTATAGAGTAAACACAGAATGAACTCTAAGAATTGTTTTTCCTGCATTTCATAATTAAATAACACAAGTTAACAGAACTTTCTCACTTCGTAATGACTCACAGATTAAGATCCTCGATTATGAAACCTCTCTCACTTTTTCTGGCAAGAGTCAGTGTAAACAAAATCCTATTCCAGCCCCATATATTTAGTTAAGCATGATGTGGTGTTTACCAGTTAACCATGTGGTTATTACTGTAACCATGACCCAAATCATGAGCTTTCGGTCTTCCTCAGTGTAGTCTTACTAGAATTAACCAGAAAAGAGGATAACACTCAGTATTAAATTAAACTGCCTGACAATAAATAAATACCAATAATTCTTTGGACACCGTGGCGGGTGCAACAAGCATTATTAAGTCACAAAACAGAAATGTAACAATATAAACCCAACAGCGACTGCAGACTGCACACATAACCAAAGGAGAAATTGCAGAGTTTTTACATACTGCATAGCGCACACACATACACAGACCTGCAAACTCACAAGAGGTGAAAAAAATGTCATTTTTGTAAACTCAACCATTGTAGGGGGCTCTGGGGGCATCCTCCTCCTGAAGAATCTTTTTGAGATTTTAACATGTAAACGAAGCATTCTGTTGCACTCTGAAAAAAAAATAAAGGGAAAAGACAACATTTGCCAAGAGGGCGTGAGAGCCCTTGTTGCTGTAATTGATTTCTTTGTGCAGAGGCTGCATTTTGCATACCCCGCTTTATCAATTGTTTTTTTTTAATTACTGTGACAGCGGGAAGCTGTGCTGGACTCCTTTCACCTCAACCTTTAGCCAGGCCCAGCTCCATCTGCACCTCAGCCCTGAGTCAAGCTGCACATAAATAGCATCTTCCTCTTTAAACGCTCTCATTCTGAAAAATAATTGTCTAGATATTATCAGCTGGCTTCATGGCCTCCTTTTTCATGATCATAAAAGTTTGGTAAGGCTAACCCCAACTGCATCCATCAAGGTTAAATGATCCGCCAGAGCCGGCGTTTCCTTAAGTTTTCGTTTTTATTTCCCTCGTAACTTACAACAATGACGGACATTAAAATCAGATAACAATACAGATGCAGTGGCAGTTAGCCTCAACAAACTTTTGGTTCTGAACTGTAACGTTGTAATCATAGACTGAATGGTTGAAATACACAATTTACTGTAGTTAACGTTAGCTGACGTGCTAACAAGCTGGCAAGCTTTCCATTATAAACAGGTTGGGAATTATTTGATGGGGTAACGTTTTAAATTATCACGATACACTTCAACTTGATTTGGCAAGTTAACGTTACTTTAGCAACTAGTTACCTAACGTTAGGTTAGTAAAACAACATATTAGCTTGTTGGCAGCAAACGAGACTAACCTCAAAACTAGTGTCCATTGTAGTAGTACCACGAAAAGTTGTCTTTATACATCCATGGAAGAGAAGACATTGCAGTTATCTTGATTCTGATTGGCCAAAAGACTAAAAACGTCTCACTAAAAATGTTTTACTGAGAAGAAGATCACAAAGTGACAACAGTTTTCTGAAAGTCTCTGTTCTCACTCCAGTCTATGGGAAATTGTGCTGGCCACCAGACAGCGACTAGTTTGCTTTCACTCTGTAATGGATGCAACTTGAAATGTAGCGAAGTACACCAAAAAAAAAACCACACTACTGTTACAGTAACAAGAATGAATGTAATTCATTACTTCCACCCCTGGAAACGGGAGGTGAACGGCAGTCTCCTGTGCCAAAGTCTGACATTTTGTTGGCCCATACATCCTCCCAACCTCCTCCTCCCTCTGCACTTTGTGGTGCAATGTATAAAATACTCCAACCTGGCAGTAAAATATTGCACCTCTTAAACCATTAGGACATATAAACTCTGATTTACCTTTTCTATGCTAAGACATCAGGGAGCTCTTTGAGTCATTACAGAACATTTGCACAACATTTCTAATTCAGTGTAAACCACTGAAATAAGAAACAGCTTTTGCCACTACATTAGCAGAGCCTCATCTCTCTGGCAGACTGTTGCCTTTTTATCAAAAAACAAACAATCCCTTTCTTTGGGGGAACAAATACAATGAGCTTGGCTGAAGAAAGAAGAAAAAGAGACAAAAAAGAAAAGATAAGGATGCAGCCAAAGGTAAGGGAGTCAAGATTCACATCATATTCAGGCCATGCTCAAGAAAAGCCATGACTACTCAAAAAAAAAAAAAAAAGCTTCTTCTTTATCTTATCTATTTAATTTTATTCGATTTTTGAATTATTGAGAACTTTCTGGTTTATTTTGTTGACACAATACATTACCTATTACTTGAGAAGGAGAATGGGATGCAGGGTAAAAATCATTATTTCATGGGCATGAATGAGCACACATGCTCGGATGTTTGTGGAAATGACTGTTCAAACTGTTAAAAGTGTTTGCTGTGATAGGAAATTGTGCGAAATCTGCACACACCGACTACACAGATAATACCTGCAATACATTTAATTTTAATGTGGAAAAAATGTTAAAAGACAGATTTTTGACTGACGTCTGATTAAGCATTTTGAACATTTAGTGATTGGAGGTCATGTCGTCTTGCTTTCAAAAGAGAGCATGAATGCATGTTCTCTTCCTTTCAGCAACAGCCCTTCACGGTTTTTGTGTAAAGGATGCAAACTGGAAAGTTTTTTCAAAACTGTTGAGACAGTTCTCTTTACCGATATGCAGCTCAGCACAACAGTTCATCTCACATCCAAAATTAACTAATGCAACCAAAACATTTCATACACATCTCAGGATCAACTCTTGTACCAAAACACTGACAGCATTTGTCTCCCAACAGTAACACTTTGTCACTCATTATATAATGACCATAAAAACACTAACAACAGGTAGCATTACAATATGTATCACTATTGTATTTGAAGTATCTTTTATTTATTTGTATAAACCAAGATTCCATTGCATGGATTGTGCTACCGTACAGTATTTGTCACAGAAATGAATCAGAAATAGTCAACCCTGTCTTCTGCATTTTCATCCACATCACACCTTATGTCCTCTCTTGCAATACGCCTGGGAAAGAATCTTTTTGCATGCCTGATGTATCCCCGACAGTCTGCTGCAAATTATCCCAGACATCCAGCGTTCATTGCGTCCAAGAGGAACATCTGATCATGCCTGGTGGTGATAAACTTTCCACCTCCATGAGGAATATAATTCCTCTATGGGGTTGAGGAATGGAGAGTAAGGTGGAAGGAAAAGTGACACCACCCTGGGAAGGGCTGTAAACCACTCTGTGACTGGGGAGAATGATGAAACATCACATTGCCCCATACAATTACAAAACAGACAAAAGTCTTTCATAGGGGTCATCAAGGAATGAAAATAGGTGCTCAATGTTGTATGTGCAAATTAGGAGTTTATGCATTTTTATTTTTTAGATTTTTTAGCAGAATGTGGCAAATTGCTGTCTAATTTACAGTCATTTTGCATTATGTTTTGAGCATAAATGTAAGTTTTTAGAAAACAGTTCATGACTTTTGAAAGATGTGGTCATTAAATGCATTTTGTGTCAAAGCAATGAAAAGTAATCCAGTTTAGTCCACACTGACTTCTGTTGTGCTGACTGTGTGAAGAGTGAACTCAGTATTGAGACATGCATGTAACTGACTTGTAGGCTTGACATCAAAAAAAGCCTAGTATGTGAGCCTTGAGTTTGGAATAGTTCATAATAGATATGTGTTCCCAAGATCAAGAATGAATCTCCGTGCTCATGACTAAAATATGCTTGAAACACAATAATGTAACACACAATGTTGTAAATATTAGTGCAAGAATTGATCAAACTTGGAAATGATGAATGCTAAGTCTCTGACAGGGACGGGAGGAGTGAGAGAGTGGATGACAAGGAAACAAGTGTGGAAGGTGGAAAATAATGAAAACTGCTGTTGCTGCTGCTCTATCACGTCTTTCGCCTGTCCAATATTCCTTCTTATGTCTCCCACATGCAAACACAAACACAAAACTTACAAAACAAGTCTCCATCTGATTGGCTGGCTGTTCATCACCAGTGACTTGGAGCCCAGAAAGCTACTGCATGACTTTATATGCAATCTGGACTGGTCTTAGATTATCTCACTCACTAAACTTTAATATCAGGAGTCTTCTTCCATATGTCTATTTCTCTCCCTTTCCAATTTCTCTCTTTCCTCTGTGATAGTTTCATTGAGAGATGGAAATCAGCAGACAGGCAGAGGAGCAGACAAGACAACAACTCTAGTATCAAAATATATTCTGGACACAGAAATAGCCTATACTTTCAGGTTACACAGTACTACACTGCACATTATAAGGCATATAATTCATAGGAAAACTGTGATGACAATAAAACCATTAATAATCACATACCCTTACATTTTTTTATATTACATTATTATATCACCCTGATATTGTTACTTCACAATTACACACAATAAATACCTTAAAATGCCTATTAAACTAAGGTATTACCTTTCCTTTACATGCTTTTGACTAGGGCTGGGTGATATGGTCAGAAATGTTATCACGAAAATGTTTGTCATATCAGTCAATATCAATAATTATCACGATAAATGTCAAATTGTTATTTCTTTCAAGTTCAAAGGCTGATTTTTGCTCCTGAGTGAAAGTTGAAGAAATCAAATGGTTAATTGTGGATTTAAACTATTTTTTTATTGTCAGAAATAGCCATAATATCCTCAAACTACTGAAGTTGAATGACCTTTCTTGTCAACGATGGCTTCGTCCTGCTTTGAGCTGGTCATGGGCACTGCGTTTTCTTCCATGTTGCTCATTTCACTTACCAGTATTTTGCTCATTCCGTTCCAACTACAAGCCTGTTAGCCACTGTGTCTGTAAACATACCTCTCTTAGAATATTAATGACAGGTACATATATAAAGTCTTTATATATATATAAAAAAAGACTTTTTCAGACTTTTCAAGGACCCATGGATAACCTAACAGAGAGAGTGTGAATTGATAAACAGTTTTTTTGCTGCCTGGAGTCAGAGAGACAGATAGTTTCCATCAGGAGTGACGGGCTGACCTTGTCTGAGTGTCGACTCTGACCTAGAGAGATGTACAGCCTGGATCATATCACTGATGGAGCAATACACCCTCACACCCACCAGTGAACTGATTATGGAGTCCCTCCACATTGACTTTCTGAACAAAAGCAGGAGACAACAGCGGGAAGAGGAGGAGGAGGTAGAGGAAGAGGAGAAGAAAGATGTGGAGCAGGACAGAGAGAAAGAGGAGCTACTTTATTTTAGCACATTTTTATTTATTGCCAAGTCAGGCAGGAACTGAGTAGGATTCTAATAATGGGAAACTATGTTTCACATATGCTGCTGCTGTATATTTGTGTTTGTGTGTGTGTGTGTGTGTGTGTGTGTGTGTGTGTGTGTGTGTGTGTGCACGTGTGTGTAAAGGCTGTGATAGGTGTGTTAAAGTGCCTGCTGCCACTGTCAGTGGGCCGATGGGGCCTCTAATCACCTCTGATAATGGAGGACAGTCTGACTTTGCCTGGAGCAGGGATACAGAGTGTATGTGTTATACATGGAAACATACTGAAAATACGTGTGTTTTACACATTGACTGAGGGAGAGAATTGTGTGTGTTTGTGTGTGTGAGCGTCATCCCAATGGCCTAATTACACTGTGACATACACTCTGGAGAGCAGATCGCTCCCCCCGTGGCTCTAGATTTACACATTTGCAGACAAAAGTCAGCAACACTTGCTGCAGGTTTCAAAATATTAAGTAAGACCAAAGTCAAACAGTTGATCTCTGTCCTAAATTTATCTGCCTTCAAATGGCTAAAAAATCTCAATTGAACACGAGAAAGTCCTCACTGTCAGAAGCACCTGTTTCCAAACTTAACCATACGACAAGCATGGCGACATGCTGAAGGTTTTATTCTCCAGTTCATCTCCATGTCCCTGTGGAGGTTTTTGCTGAACACAACAAAGTCCTCTGCTTCCCCGTAGCTGGAGATCTTCCCATGCTCAATCTGTCTGCCTCTTTGATTTCTAACATTTCACAAGTGTGTGCTGTGTGTGTGCTGTCTGCTCCACTTGTTCAGGTAGCATTAATAGATGTATGCAACTGACAGACATGTTTGAGCGAGGACCCCTGGAGACTCTGAGCGGATACAAGAAATAAACAGCTATATATTTGCAGTAGTGTTGCTCATTAAGGAATCAGAAGAGTTATTTAATGTACAGAGTGAACAACTGCTACAGGCAGCCAGATAATTCAGCACCATGGACAGTTACACCCCCTCTCAGTGCTGCTCTAAGTGTCTGTTTAGGCCAACATCACACTGATCAAGCTGATCTGCTCTGTGTGGGAAAAGAACATTGATTTTATATATAATATTATTTTAAGAAAAATAAGTAAGTGTTCGAGTTCCTTAATTTGCTACTCGTGTGTAATAAGATATAATATAATACAGCCTGTTCCTGTTACAAACTGCCAGTGTCTTTTTATTTCAAGCAGAAAAAGAAACCTGAGATGAGCCAATGTAAGGGCCATAAATAGCAATAGAATAAATTAAATAATTACACAGCTATCAAATCAAATGTCCTATCGAATACAATGAAATCCAATTATTTCATCAAAATACACACAAATCAATTGTTTAAAATAACTTCTTTATAAATTACTTAATCATTTTGTTTGATCACCTCAACATTGATTTATATGAGGCTAATTAAATAATTGAAATCACTGCAATCCCTTCACCATCATTGAACTCAATGCTGCTTTAATGGTAATTGATTTTATTCATCATATCTCCACCGTGTGCAAATGTTATCTCCCACTGAGCCCATTAATGAGCTGTATATCTATGATCTATGCCCTCAAAGTACAACAGTACTTGCCTATAATTAGTATATGACCAACCTCTGCACAATCCTATTGGCTGGATAGCATTAAAGGACATCAAGTACAGACAACAGTGGTTGGATCGTATAATTTGATTGACATGTGATGAAAATGGTATTGCATTAAATAAACTTGCACTGAACGCAAAATGGAACCAAACATGGTAAGGAACCAATTTAATAAATTACTTAAAAGAAGCAGAATTGATCCAAATTGTAATAAATCAAATTGTTTAGAAGAGTTCTCCTGTGAGTTAGCATTGCATTTCCACAAAGTTGGGAGACTTGCAACAGATAGATTAAGAAAAAAAATAAATAAATAGGTCAAAAACGAAGCAGTAGAGGCCAATATATCCTAATATCTTGATAGGCTTGTGTGGGTAATGTTCTAAAAACACTAGAACCTACACTTAATATTTCCCATAATGCAAGTGAAAAGCATCTTTCATTCAAGTGACGCCACTTAAGTAATTTTCTAAGACTGTTTCAAAAACCTCTCAAGAAACAGAAGAACACTGTACACTTCAGGGACCACGGGAACTCTACAGATGAATTCGTTCATTGTGTGACTTCAACTGAACTTTTCTTTTGAAATGTAAGTTATTACACTTAGTCGTCCATCTCCTCCAGTCACTTCCAGTAACTGTAACCTGATAGCTACTGGGTTACGCCCCTGAGCAGGTCAAGAGAATGCCAACTCCCCTTTTGTTCTCTCTCTTTGCCTCTTCTCGTCTCTGACCTTGATGGAGGTCCTCTCCACTGTGGTCTGCACGGAGCAGACACACTGAACTCTCTTCTTACGGCAGCGACGCAAGAGTCTGCGTAAGATCCCTGGTTAGCACACTGCTAACCTAGAGTAAACACGTTTATTTAGCACTAGTGGCTACGACACAAAGTCTGCCTTCCAAGTTAACTTTAAGAGCAGCAGGAGCAACGAAGCAAGTTAGCGCCGAGCTGCTAACTCTGCAAAGAGAACAAAGGAGCGACTGGTTTCCTCCGACCTGCACCATCAGAACACTGCACAGCAAGGACTGGATTCAACATCATAACCACAACTGATGAAATCGCAAGCTAACACAGCAGCACACCAAGGAATTCCTCTCTTCACAGACTGGTAACTAACTGGGCATATACAACTAGCATAGTAACGGTACACGGCTAAGCACAGGAATGTTTAACTTCATCAATGTACTGTAACTTTACATGTATTGATTTGGGTTTATTCACTGAACTGTATTGTTGTGATCTGTGTCATCGTTAGGTTAGGTTATTGGATAGCCACTCTGCTAAGTTGATGTTAGTTATGCTTTACACACACACACACTCATAGAACTGGTTACATCCGTAACTACTACTACTATGTCTTGCATGCAAACTAACCATCCTCTTTTCTAACTTGGCACCATTATCCTACACAGATGACATACACATACATACAAGAGGAAATTGTGTGTGTATGTGTGTTATGTGTTACTTGTGTGTTCTTCCTTTTTTATTATCTGATAAATAAATGCTTGTGAATATATACCCTGGTCTACCATATTTAATGTTGTACGAGAGAATTTTGCCAACCTCTACTATTCAGAACTCCAAAACCCTTCAACCTTTACTAGATTAGGGTTGGGCCATTTAGGCAGCAGGGAGAGGACCCAAGATACAGACAGGCGAGGAGGGTGAATCAGTCCAAAGGTTTATTTTAACTTCAAACAAACTTACAAAATGTAAGAACTGACACGCAGGGGAACACGACACGAAGAGATCACCAATCTCAGCAACAGAAACCATATCAAACAACCAAAAAAAAGCCTTTACTGGCAAACAATGGTAGAATGATCACAACCAGGGATTGAGGCAACGGTACAGTTAGGGAGCAGGCAAAACAGGTCAAAAATACAAGCAAAGTTCCAAACCAGTAAAGCAAGAAATCCAATCCGACGTGGGGCAGGCAGAGGCCCAAAAACAAGCAGGGGTCAAAACATACAAATGACTAGGCATGGAAATACGCTAGAAAGCTTGACTGATGGGTACAAAGACAATCTGGCAACTAAACAGAGGAATGACTGGGCTAAATAACCAGGCAGACTGATGAAGAACAGGTGAGTAATGGAACACAGGTGAACCTAATCAAAACCGGCGGGAAAAGAACAATGACAGGAAGTAAATCATAATCTAGTGAGCAGTGAATAGTCCTTTCAAAATAAAACCGGAAATAAACAAGGGACTTGATGAGGCGTGACAATTGATATGGTTATGTTGGTTGCAGTTATTAATTTAATTATCAATCAGAGTTCCAAATTAATAGTTTAGTATAACTGATTTATGAGATTGACTGATTTATTAATTAATTGGCTATCATTTTCCCTTCTTTAAGGGAGGTGCCCTGAGGTGAATTTAATACAATTTCAATTCTATTATTTAATGTAAACATTGTTTACTTCTGATAGCCTGAAGTGAGTGTAATCACTCCACTTCATCTTTTTGTACCAAGTAATGTGTCACACTATATAATTTGGTGCCTCTTTGAGGTTTATGAATTATTGTTACATATTTTGGTATCCATAAAGCCATATAACCCCAACAACAGTAGTGCTCCCTGTGACTAGTACATTGACTTTAACATGTAAAATCATTGAAGTGCCCCTTTAAATTGCTTGTGATACATACAATAATTGCATAATGTAAATTATTTATCATTTACCTGTAGTCTTTTAATATTTCAGGATTTAATTCAGCTGTATTTTGTAGTTTGATGCCGCTGTAACTTGACTGATAAAATAATACATTGTACATGACAACTTGATCTAATCAATTCAGTGCTTACATTGTCATTGGTTTTACTTTCAGTCCTCATTGTAATGCAGCAAATGTAACTGACCTACCACCATGAAAAGCTGAAAACTGTCTCCACAAAGGAAAGATCCCACAATGCAATGCTTCGCCTTGAATAGATGTGAACGGTACACTTATGTGACATTACAACTGACAGTGACGACGCAGGATGATGATGATTCATAACTGTCGGACACCTTCATTTTATACTCACTACAGAGTTAACTACTAAGTGTTTATTATGAAGGGAATAGTGAAGGAGTGAAAGAAGGGGTGAGTTCTGACACAGCTTACATTTCTGTTCAAAGTAAATCCAGCAGCTCTTGTTCTGTAGAAAAATGTGGAATAGCACAGAGCCACTCCCAGCATTTTGGTGTGTGTGTGTGTTCTTCACACCTCTAACTAGGTAATAGTGTCTGTTACTGCTATGCCATTTAACCAGAGAAGCTAAGAACTGCTGCATGTTGGAGTTTTGCACTGTGTTGCATCAGGCCTCGTACATGTACAAACACACACACACAAACACAACTCTGCAACCCTGCACAACTCTGATGACTTCTTGTCTGGGTGTTTTATCACTTTTTGCCTTAACCTGTTTCTGATTGGTCGTCTGTCAGTTTATCTGTCTGTCTGTCTTTTATTTGCCTCATGCTGCAACCATTGCACACTATGTTGTTGAGTTACACTTTATCCAATGACAAATCAGAAACACAAGTACAAATAATCAAAGTCTTATTCTTTTTTAACTCTTTTTCATCACAATACAGTTCTCTAAATGTATTTTCTAGCGGACTGCCTGTAGCGCTGTGACAGAGCCCCCATACCCCCCACCCCACCTTAAACTCTGAACCACAAAAGAGCAGCACTACCTAATGTATGCAGTATATATTCACCGCCACGCTCCAATTGGCACTTGCCGTGGGAGCGTTTACCCGTACGATAGCTGCTGCAAAATAATACAGCCTCATCTCCCATTCACTGAGACAATACACACAAACACACACACACACACACACACACACACACACACACACACACTGGCGTGAATTCCATTAGCATGATTTACAGTTCTTTAGTAGTACAGAGCTGGAGGGAAGCCTTTTACTTTCTCATTTGGAGGAGCGAGCAGGCCTCCTCTGTCTGTGGATAGATAGGAAGATGGATAGTGTGATAGGCCAGGAACCCCAAAGAACATTCTCTAAATACACAAACAGTGAGGGACAATCAGTGACATTACACACACACACACACACACACAACCCAAAACAGGAACAGAGAGAGATGGGCAGAGCGACAAATAGAGAGAGAAAGAAACAGACTGAAAGTTCTCTGTGGACTGAACTGTGCAGTGGCTGCCTTCAGGCTGCCTGGAAGATTCATTAGGTACATTTGACACTTTCTGATTTCATTTACTTTATTTCACTTTCTCTGAAAACATTTTAAAGATGCTTACTTGCAAGTTATTTATTTATAAGGTATCTTTCAAGAGCAAAACGTCACAAAGTGCTTCACAATAAAAAAAACATATATTATGATAATAAAAGAATAAGACAACAGACATAAAATACAGATGAGTAAAAACACAACAAAACAATGACTAGGGGTGTCTCTATGGAGTGAAAATAGTCTCAATAATATTTGCAAATGTGTATTACATGATCTGCAACTGAAAAATAAGATTTGTAAATGAAAAACAAGATTTGTAAACGTAAACAATGATTTGTGCATAATTTCGCATACTCATAAATGTGTGTTCCAATCCACATACAAATACCAAGCAATTTGAAAATATTTTACTTACAGATTTTTAACTTCAACTTCTCAGATCTGATCCTTTTCGCTTTCAAAAAGCTTCCTGTGCATACAAATGTGTCAGAATTGTTTGCACGGATCGCCTGTTACGCACGAATCAGGTTACTTTCGCGTTCGGGATTTTAAGACTATATTAACGTTGTTCCCAGGTCCACAGATTCGTAAATGCATGCTGCATTTAAGTGCTGGTGGAAAACTGGGACATCTGGGCTTTCGGCATATTCGTGTTTAATTTCAAAGTGGGAAAGACGTTTTTCTAAATAGATTAGCTTGTACCCCCTCGATTAGAGCACATACATTTACCAACCACAGACTCTATACAGTAACCTATAAACATAAATATATGGTTTAAATAACTACTGCTAGGTTGTAAAGTTGTTTATCTGCTGGGAAAACAGCCAGTCCAGGCAAAAAGCGGATACAGGTGTTGAAGAACAACTCTACCACCTAGCAGTAGCTCATTTAAACCATTCTGTCTATTTAGAAAAACGTCTTTCCCACTGAAATTAAACATGAATACGCCGAAAGCCCAGATGTCCCAGTTTTCCACCAGCACTTAAACGCAGCATGCGTTTACGAATCTGTGGACCTGGGAACAGCGTTAATATAGTCTCAAAATCCTGAAAGTGAAAGTAACCTGATCCGTGCGTAACAGGCGATCCGTGCAAACAATTTTGAGACATTTGCGCAGGAAGCTAGTACACCACACACACATACTACCTACCCCACCTTTAAGTTCTGGTCCATTTTCTGAGCTCAATGACTTATTACAAAGAGCAATAAACATAAACACTAAATTAACAAAGTTATGGTGATGTCATCCTGTATCATCAGCATTACATGGACCCACAAAGGAAAATCAGACTTTTTCTGGTGACTGACAGAATGTCATGCTGCAATTTACTGTATGGTTTTATGTATCCTCTCAGGTGTCATGAAATGGTTAATGCTTTACTTAACACTTTGGTGTTACAGTAATGAGCATTATTATTGTTGAGTCTGCCATTGGACCTCATGTGTCATAAAAAAACATACAGTAACCTTGTGCCATATTTCAGAGTGGGTTGGGGTGGGTAGGATAGGACTATGTGATCGCTTTTCCAGCAGTCTCAGTCCGGTTTGGTCTGCACAGAGATCACTTGAACCTCACCAGATTAGATGTGAAAGCTTAAACTCCATAATAAAACACTAGATACTATTATTACTGATTGTATATTAACATATTTAGCCATAATCATTTACACTATGATCAAAAATCTTATTAGAATCCATTCATGTAAAGACAACCAATAAAGTAATCGAACTGCATCACATCCATTATATTCATGTCCATTATTTCAGAGGTCCAAAATGAGTGGACACATTTGTTTTCATTAAAAAACCCACTGTCATCAAATATAGTCTAACCCTTGTATTTGTGTCTATGTGTGTAAGAGAGAAGAGAGGTGCAGAAAGTACAATTAATGTTAAAAGAACAAATAACAGACACCTACAGTACATATGTGGAACTCTTATTTCCTTTTGATACACACACGCACATAAATACACATCCATCTCTGGCCCCACACCCCCAAAACCACCTCACAGACCTCAAATTAATAGGGTTTGGTTAATTTGAGTGTTGTGACCTAAGGCTATATCCAATTCAACCATACAGGTTCCCTTCTCACTAATGAAGGAAAGGCTATTCATTTCAAGGTGAGTCAAATAATAAAAAAATATCAAAAAACATGCTGGGTGCTGAAAAATAAATTACTCAGAGAGCTGTTAAATTGTCAAGGCCAGCGGCTGCGCCATAAAAAAACTCCTCACAGCCAAAAGTTCATTATTTTATCTGAATGTTATTGCTTGACCCAAAATGAAACTTTATATTGAAAAGCAGATTTAAAAGCAAACACCACAATTGTTCTTAACAAAAGTAAACTTAGGAGAACCGCTGTGGGGAAGCCTAGCCAAGGAAGCTGAACCTTTCTGAGCAGAAACATTTTAGCTAACCATCATCCTTATCCCAATTGCAATGACATCACACAGTTTATGCAATTATCATTCAAAGGGATATTAGGCAAATTATTATTAAAGAGTGGAGGCAGAATGTCATCTAAAGTGTCATTAGCTGAGTCATTGCCCATTATGAAGAGGATTTCCTTCCTTTTAAACAAAGCTATCTCTTCAGCCTATTCAAAACTGCCGGCTTTTACCTTACATTTGCACTACCTCTGTTAGCACATACCATATCATAGTGACAGATCTAATAATAATACTATCTAATGTAATAGTTCTGGTGGTTAGACTATTACTTCACTGCTGTATTTTTATTATTATATTCTTGTGTGTATTGGTGTTTTTGTACGTGTCATTTAACCTACTGGAGGCCTAAATTTCTATAGTATATACTTATGTACATACTGCTGTCCCCGTGAGACTATTCTAAAGTTGTGCTACCAGAAATGGCACTCCTCAGTACAAAGCCTCAGTTGTCTCTATGTGACATAGTGCACTATCACCATTAGAAGGGGGAAAAAAGCCAGTGAAAGTGTTGAAGCAACAATCCATCCAGAAAGAAGAAGAGAATCAGTGATTATTTCACTGCAGACAAAAACCAATGCTCACCCAGACGTGGATAGTACTCTGGTCATTGACACTATGGATAGCCAATAAAGGGGGACTTTCAGAATCTAAAGGGCTGTGAACAGCTACAGTATAGTCCCGAAGTATTCAAACAATATTGTGTTGGCTCTGTACTCTTTATAACATAAATGATGTAAATGTGTCATTTGATGTGAACCCTTAACACCTTTAAAGTTGAGAGTCAGCACATTAACCTTTAAAGTCATTTTTTTTCTTTTTTCTTTTCTTTAAAGTACAGATCCAAAACCTACCATGCCCCCCATGCCAAAATTTAGGCTTTTTAAGAACTTTGGTTAAGGGAAAGATAGTGGCTTTGATTAAATATTCAAAAATTAAACACATACTGACTCGTATCACCTTTGACTTTCCCAATATTTAACCAAGACCATAAATATTTCCCCAACAATCAGTGCTTCATTAAAAACTGTTTCCTCATTATGTGGATAAAAAATTGTGTTTTCCTCTGACCATATTCACGATTGAAAATTAGTAGTATTAAAAAAATAATTGGAGACATAGTTATGAACATATATATATGTGTATATATATATATAACATCACTGTCCTGAGACTGCATTGTACACTCAAGGGTATCATAGAGGAAGACTGTAGCTGTTTTAGACTGGGAACCCCTGCAGGTCTCAGCCACACTGCTGTTGTAAACCACCACCTTAGATTTGAAGGAATCCAAAGATTTCAGAGTTTCTGACAACAGCAGTTAGTAGAAGCAGAATTCCAACATGTTTCAACACATACAGCCATCTTCAGAGTAAAACCAACAAATGCTTTCAGTTGCTAGGAGGTTATTGCACTGTTGTGAAACAGAGGTTACAAAATGTTATTCATTTACAGCACCTATACCACAATTACAGCACAATTAATCTAATTACAATTAATCTAATTACAACAATGTGATGTGAGAACTGCAACATACACCTGGCACCTGTAGAGCAAGGCTACAGTGGAGCATTTTCACTCATTCCATCACCTTGTGATGTGTGTAAAATCCAGACAGAAAGAGGTTGTAGAAGTGGAAGGAGATAGAGAAAAAGACAGTGTGACAGTAAACTGGGAAATGTTGCCTACTTACGTTAGGTTGTTGGCAAAATGGTTGAGACGTCTGGATGTGTCTTCAGTTATACGTCAGCCTGTGGAAAAACACAAAGACACACATTTAAACAGATACGGTAGTTTGATAACAAGATTATAGCAAAATACATCAAGAAAAAGAAAAGGTAGTGTGTGCAGGTGCTGGATGGATGTGGTTTGGACTGCATGTGCACGTTTCTGTTATGCTGGTGTTTTCTTCATCTTCGAGGTTGTCTGTATGCTTTGTGGACACTTCTTTTTGTCATAGAGTGTACATTTCTTGTGTGTTTGTCTGCATTGTGTAGACTATATATATGTTGTTGTGTATGCCTGTATACATAGGAATGTTCTGACAGGTCCTTGTTTGAACAGCAGTGGTTCTATCCCTTTCTCCTCCTCCTCCTCCTTCTACTCCCCACCAACCAACCTCCTACACCCCCCATAGACAATCTCCCGTTAGTGGACAGACTACATGTTTAGCTTCCATTATTTCATAACTACCCCGTAAGCCTGGTTCTGTAGTTCCCACCGAGGGAGTAAAGACTCAGTGTAGCTGGATGTACTGTCATCTGTATCTTTTTTCCTTCAGCCCATCTCCCCTGTTTCTCTGATGGCAGGCCAGTGAAACTGAGATAAAGTATCCTACAGGTCCTCTAGTAGCTGCAATGTGTGCAGTAGTATGCATGTATGTGTGTGCATGTGTGTGAGCTGTGTACAGAGAGAGAAATTCACAGGTTGTGCATGGCACCGACCTAGCACTGACCCCTTTAAGGGCCAGTACCCCCAAGAGTTGCTCTGAGCTTCCTAACGATCTCTCAGCATTAAGTTTCACGGGTTAATGTTAAAGGTTTCAGCCAGTCTCCTGTGTTTCCACAAGTTAATCTTGCCAAGATATCATTCACTGCTCTATCTGGAACATTCATTCTTAAAATAATTAATTAATTGTTCATCGCTGTATTCATTGCATTTATTCATGGTTGCATTTATTCATTCATTTGTGTGTTTAGGAGTTTTTAGTCATGTGTGTAGTAAGTAGTTCAATAAACTTCTCATTTATAGAGAAGTTGATTATGTGGTTTGTGTGTATGAAGTATTATGGTCACTGTTTACGAGTCAAGAAAGTAGTAGCAACCCCCAGAATTGAGACTGAATTAATTAATTGGCTATCTATCATTTTCCCTTTTTGGTGGTGCCCCGAGGTGAATTTAAATTAAATTCCATTACTCAGTATAATACTGATTATTTCTGATAGAGTGCAATAACTCTACTTCATCTTTTATACTAATTAATGTGTTTACAATGCATATATTGGTGCCTCTTAAGGCTTATCAATTATCATTACATATTTTGGTACCATTTAAGGCATATATGGGGGGGGGGGGCATGATTTGGTCATTTACATACTGAACACATGGCCTGGGTATCAAATCTCAATGCTTTTTGAGGAAGCAACCAAAATGTGTTTATAACGCTAAGTATCTGTATATGATGTTGTAAGGCTGCTTGTGGTCAGACAATATTAAACATTTGAGAAGTTAGGCTTCCTTTGTTAAATAAGAGAACAGGCTGTGTAGTAAAACATATGTTTATATTTCTCACAATAAGCATTGTTTTAGCTTGGGTACTTAAAGTTATAATCCTTAAGATTTTCATAAAATCAAACGCCATTTTTTGAACTACAATTATCTTTTTATATTGTAGTTGGTTGTGGCAGAGTCCGCCTACCTAAACACAAGGGATTCACAGGAAACAGTGCAGCATGTAATCCAGCGTAATTTTATCTCATTGATATCTGCCTCACTGTTTGCTCTATTTACAGCTTGTCAGAGCTGTATTAAGATACTGCTAACGCACACGGAACATACTACTACTACTCCTGCTTTACATTAAAGGCATTCAACCAGCTATAGTATTGAAAAAGTTCAAACAATACTAAGTGTGAAAAAGACCTGTGGAAACTTTCACAAACCCGACATACATGAATCTGACTTGAAAGGGACCTAGTTCACATAATGGTATGGTATGATAATTATACCTGATACAAAATGCAGTCTACTCAAAAAGACCCAATTACAGAGAGAACAGCTACACTGGCAGCAGCACGATGCTCTACCAATTGGCAATACATGCGCAGCAATGCATGTAATTTTTCCTGCACTTTACACTTCACACATTTTCATCCTTTGATGATGATGACACACTGTGTGATCAGAGCTGATAGAGTCCACTTGGTTCTGCTCAGGTATTAGACCCACAGACCTGAGACACGTGGCAAGAAAACGGAACCTTACCTGACCCAATCAGACTCGGGTCCTAGGTAGGGTTACGGAGTAAGTGGACCCGTGAAGACTTCTAATTTGCTGTCAGGACTTTGTCAAGCTGCACTAAACATATCAACTGATAAACCAGGTTATGAGTAATTGTTATGCCTTGCTATCACTCTGGTTTTCAATGGAGAGTTTTTGAATCCATGACAAATAAATAAATGAATGAATAAACAAAACGTTACAAAACACCTGCTTCATACCAAAATACACCAAATACACTGCTTGAACGCTACCTTAAATAAATAAACACTTCTCAGCTTGTCAGTAGAATTAAAACACTCTCAGTTCTCCATTAGTTAACATTTGTGTGTAGCTCTAATGACTGCTATGCTTGAAACTGAAGTTGAGTCTATAGATACAGATTAGTGTGGAGCCAGCCAGCAGGCCAGACAGATGGTGTTTCATGGCAAAACTATTTCCACTAAACAGATACAGACAGCTACACCAATGGCTGGCAGCCACTCACTCTCTACCCTCCTCTCCCTTAAACCTGGGCAATTAAAATATTTCTCCCTCAATAACAAGGGAGCGAAGAGGAAAATACTGGAGATGCAATTCTCTCTGGTTAAAAACATATCATGCCAAACTGTGTTTCCATGGTAACAGTGGACCACAGAGAAAGTAAAGAGAAAAAGGAAGTCAGCTTAGGAAAAATACACAAGATGCTGCAGGGACAGACCTCTGGGACTGTCCATATTTCAACTCTGACCACTGCTGCTTTCCAAACTGTGCCTGTGTTTGTGTGTGTGTGTGTGTTTTCATTGGTGAGATGTGTTTGTGTGTGTGTCCCTCAGACATTACATTCAAAGAGGTCAATGACCTGAGGAGCAATGCTACAGCAACAATCAGAATCAGAAACAACAAACAAACATGCAGATAATCAAGCACACCACACCGCAAATCTCCAGATCCCATCACACTGAACAAACTCCGACTCGCATGAGTCTTTGTGTGTGTGTGTGTATATGAGCATGTGTTTGTATTCCATACAGCTACATATACAGCAGGTCTCTATGGAACAGGCAGGGACAGGGAGAAGCACAGTAAACAGACTGATGGTGAGGCTGATTCACTGGAGACTGTGTCAGTGTAAACATGTCCATAGGCTCATGTTGGGACCTGATTGTATGAGATGTGCTGCACGTTATTTGCCTTGGTCTATGTTGTCAGTTATGCTTTTTATTGGTACTGCTAATAGGTATTGTCTATCATTCAGGCCTCCTCTGTTTTCTGCCTCCTGCTCTCCTACCTTTCCCGTCCTCTCTCTCTCTTCTGTTTTTAAATCTAACTCATTTAATTTAATCTAAAACTCCAGTCAGCAACATCACACTTTATGCTTCCAAATGGCAGCAACAGATATTCTTTAAGAAAAATCTGAACTTTTCAAACTTCAAAAAAGCGGATGACAATGGGATGGCCATCATTTCAATCAGTTATGAAAACATTGTACTCACCAAAGTTATTGACCAATCCTATGCAACCCTCCTCAAGTTAGTGGCAGAGTCAGACTATTAACTAAAGTAAATGTTAGCTATGAGTAGTTATTGTAATAGAAAGCATGTATTTTAGTGTTACCTTTGAACAGAAATAGGTGTTCTTAGTGATGATACTGATGTTCAGCTAACTGTTAAGTATTCTGCACAGCTGATAAACATTTGACATTTAACTTGATTTGGTTTAGGCTTTGGAAATTAAATGGAAACAACACGGTTATATATCATCCAGGTTCATAGATCATCTGTCTGCTTGTGTCTGACTTCACTGTAGTGATGTCACTGTGCTCCCAGATATTAGCTATTACCTTGGTGAGTAAAATGTTGTTACCAACAGAAATGATGGCCAAAGCTATATAGAAACATCTAAATTGCAATAAACCTGAATTATCTTTTAACTACAAATACACACTTTTTACACTTTATATTTCAGCTAATCATCCTGCGAAGCATAACATACATTTTTAATTTGACTTCCTGTTGTCCAGGCAGACATTGGCCGCCATTCAGTTCCCTGCAGAGTGAAAATTACCCTGGAGACTTGATAGTTGCTGCAAATAGGTAATCCATCAACACGATAAGTACGAAAGCAACGGCAGCCCACTCTCAGATCATGGATATTGAGGTGTCCTAGACTGCACCAGCAGGGACAGTGAACAGTAACTTTGTTCACTCTGATGGTTTCATTTTCTCAAACAAGCTTCAAGTTTCTGCATGTTGATTTTCATATCACACTGAAATTAACTGAAACTAATGGCTGCCTGGAAGGAAGGAAATCAATCTGAAAACTCATGGTAAGCTTTGAAAAATGGCCAGCAGTAGTTGGCTAAAAGGTACAAAGCCACCATTGTGGTCCTTTAAGTTTTAATATTTAATTTCCTGTGGGAAAACAAATTAAAGCCATGTCATCTCAGTGGGTAAGGGGCAGATTTTATTGCCTGATTCATAACACAGGTGCAGCTTTGCATTTAACATGTTTTAAACTGCAGCTGTATCATGATTTTAGAATGCTTTTGGTAGACTGTAAACATCTGAGATCACAACGCCATTACTGTTCTGAACGCTCAGCCAAGTAGCCCTATGAAATATGTCCATATTGTTCCATGATTTTGCATTCTTGTGGTGATAGGGTTGGTACACATGCCTGTCTTGGACCATCTACAACAACAATGCCAGACCGCTAAATCATTTTCATACAAACGCAAGCTCATGAGGATCAAATGGCAAGATAAGATTTATGATACTGATATCCTCACCTGGACTTGCACATCAAGTATCCATACCATGCTCGAAATGGGCTAGACACATAAACTGCATGAACAACATATGCCTCCCGAAACAGTTTCTCTACAGCACAGAAGCTATGGAAAAACATCCAGTTGGACACCTAAAGCTGCAGTTTGAAGACAGCTAAACATTCAATGAGAAGCCTGGGAATTGCTGTTGATAAACGGAGTGAAGCAATGGCAATGGGCAAATGAGCAGCCAAGCAAAGCAAGAGCTACTGGCACTTTCTCACAATCAATGAGTTCAGGTCTCACATGCCATCATTGCAGGAGAATCTTTCACGCCAAAACAGGCCTCATTAGTCAGGTACGAACTCAGTTAACCAAGAAAAAACCATGCACTCACAATGGTGCCACATGGGTAAGGACATTTTTACTTACTCTTGCTCTTTTCTGTGATGGATTGGATTCACCAAACTGTCTTAACTGCACAAACTTTTAGAAAACCCAAAACAAAACATGAATACAGCTGCCAGCCACATGTCATTATAGCAGAGCTGTACTGTGACAGACATGAAGAGGGCACTAAAAAAACGTCTTCCTATAGCAAAGCGCTCCATGACTAATATGAGAGGTGGTCATGTGACAGTCACAGAGATATTAGACGGGATAATATTATAGCCTACAGTAGGTGATGTTAGACTGTTGGATGCAACAGTGGATGATACTGGAGACAGGCCTGCATAAAGACCCTCAGGCAGTCGAGTACAGAGTGAGTTTCCTAATTTTCCTAGTAACTACTGCAATGTCTACATTACTGCGCATTAAATATGCCAATAAAATCATAAAATCTAAATTGGCAAGCCATCATGATGATGATGATGGTGATATAGTGAACAGAATTTTAATATTCAGTTTCAGTATCGTATAAACTCCAAATGCATTCAGATTTAGGCATTATGATTTCATGTCAAATTAGTGTTTTTGTCCTGTGGAGAGCAGCCAACTACCTGTACATGGCTTGTATGACAGGTCTGGACAACTCGTAAACTTTGAATATGACAAAATTGGTGAATGCCAAGAATTCTCTTAAATCACTCACACATGCCACATAAGAACGAATCTGTTCGTACGACTGGTTCTTGCATGAGGGCCATTGTGCTTATTTTCCCTCATCATACCATGGAATTGCTTATGAGCACCACTTCAAATAAGGCGTTATCAGAATGAATCCTGACTCTTCCACCCAGAGTAAAAGTACATATGACCAAGGCATCCAGAGCTGTGTCTACCTGTACACACCGGCACAGTCTTCTCTGTTCTTCCCTCAGCATCCCCGGCTCACCAGTTGAAAAAATCTTAACAGGAGAAGAGATCCACACAGCAAAGCAGACAGTTTGAGCCAGCCTGCCCTGGGCTTTATTCAAAACACTGCTCCTCTGTAGAGCAGCCAGGGGCAGCATGAAAACACTCCAATTCACACTTGGCTTTGCAAGTTTGCAAAATGAAAACACATTTCATAATTTACACCCTCCTCTTCTGCGCCTTATTGGCAGAACAGCAACTTTTCCCTCTTGACCAATTATAAGGGATTCAAAGCCTGCAACCTGCAAGTCCACATGATCACACTGACACAGATGCATCAACCAAGCCAGTAGGAAGGTTTGTCACTGCTACTACATTCTCACTGCTGGGGATTGTTAATGATACATAAGTGACAGTTCATATCTGAGAGTCACGCTTCTTTAACCAGCCAATCAGAAGGAATGCTATACTTAGTATGCAGTCAGCTCCACCAATCAGATGTAATGAACTGTCAGCCTTGTTTGGAACCTTGACAGTTACCACTACAAACCCAAACCCTAATCACCAAGTACCACCATTCCTCATATTTTAACTTTTATTCTGTTATTTCATTCATATGTTTACAATGGTATACTACAAAGTAAAATATGTTGGTATCACATTATCATGGAATTCTTAAATATTTAATCAAAAGGTGCATATTGGTCAACAATCAATCAATAGAAATTGGTTGTTGATGAAATCAAAACACTTTCATGGAGCTGAAACTTGAAAAATGCACTGACTTTATGGCGTCATACGGTGTGAAGTTGTATTGTCATATCACAATTAAAGGAATAGTTGGGAGTTCAGGAAATAGATTTGATCTAACTGATTAGATTTATTTCTGAGTGAGATGAGAAGATGGATAGACTAACCCTTGCATACCCTGGCTCTGTGAAAAGAGAAAAACAATGCTCTTGCCTCTAAAGCTCACTAGTTAATACATTGTACCTTGTTTGTTTAAACCCTACACAGACAGAAATGTTAGGATGACCATGTGTGGTTTTTGTGAGAATTACATGCTGACAGCATCTTATTGTTTTTAGTCTAGTGGAGTGTAGGCCTGTAATGGTGAGTGACATCATGACATGAACACTTTTCCTACAATAGAATAAAAAGCAGGTACCACAGCAGCAAGGTGTGTTTGAATAAGGTTTTCAATATACCAACTCTTCCATTTCAGTCCAAATGTCAAAAACTTTTGTGCCATGTTTTGTCTTTATGTAGATTTTCTGCTTCTCTACAGCTCATGGTGGAACTCTACCCTACCATTAGAAAAATGATCAATCCTTCTATGACAATCTAAATTTGAGCACATGCAGTGGAAGTACTAATAAAAATCACTTCATATCATTAGGCTTCAAATCCCTTCCAACAGTCAAGACAGTGCAGCTCATCAATAAACAAAGCCATGCTGTGGCGTACAGTGTATCCTGTGGGAGCAGCCTCTACACAGCCACTCGCCCACTGTCACAGTATGATTTATTGAAATATTACCCTGACCAAATTAACAAACGGGGCTGGTCCCGTTCCCAGTTTGTAGCTGCCTGTGAATAACAAACACACTGGGGGAATCCATGCAGACCACTACCCTGACACAACTCTTATGGATATTAATATTTTCTTTCCCTGTCATTGTATATATATTTATTTACCAGCGTTCCGACCCACTCTCCCAGTTGAATTGAGACAATCCATCCTGTCAGATTTACCCTGTTCAACAGGGACAGGGGTGGGGGAGGGGTGGAGTATACATGGCTGTGTGTGTGTCTGTGTGTATGTTGCTGCTGGTATATTTTGTGTGCTTGTGCATCAACATATGACTGTGGGTGTGTGTGTGTGTCAGCAGCAGGGGAGTGTTTTGAGAAGGTAATGAGAGCGTTGTGAGAATGTTATTAGAGGCCCGCTAAGGCGTTTGGGGAATACTGAACTTTGAAACCCACTTTGACAAAAGACACTCACAACCTGGAAGTGAGTGCCCTGAGATAACTTTGTTATGATATGGCGCTATATAAATAAAACTGAATTGAATTGAATTGAAAGCGGTCTCTCACCTATTTCATCCATCCTTCTGCTGCCTGTCTTTCTCTTCCTCCCTCTGTTCTGCTTCAAGTCTTACCCCACCACTTCACTTCCTTTTTTCTCCTTGACTCACTCTATTCTCTTTATTCAGCTGCCTCCATCTCTCTCTCTCTCTGCTTGTGACCTTCCTGGTCAAAACATGCAGAATTATTGTAATGGTCCTTTAAAGAGGAGGTTTCAGTAGGAGGAGACATGCCATCAGGAACACAGAAAGGGGGGGGAAATGAACCCTTTGAACCTTCTGATGTTTTTGCTCCTTTAATTTACTGACTTATTGTATAGTCATTATAGTGTTATTACTAAGTTGGACTACTCAGATGTATCATCATTTGGCATGTCACTGGTACTACAGATGTTCTAGAACTTTGAAGTGAATAGTTTTTTTTTGCCTGTATGTCCACTAGTTTTCAACACACAGCAAATATCTGTATATGTATAGACATGAATTGATAGTGTAAAAACAAAAAGAATATATTTTTCTCCTGTAGTGTTTTTCTTTTCTAAATTGGCATTTGGGATGTCTTTATTTTGAAATTATATCACCAGGGTTCCCATCATGCTTTGGGAGACGTACACAGGAAGTGCAATGTTGCCATATAGTCAGTGAGTTAGCTGTGGGCTAAACCTGATCCTCGTTTTAACCCTAAAGTTGAATAATTGCATTATATAAATATATCTTATTATATAAATATTATATTACGGCAAACCTTCACCATGCTGCATTACCTACAAGCAGTTTCTGTTTGCACTGCACACAGATATCCAGACCACAATCAGCTGTTGATACTGAAAAGAAATGTCTAAACTTCATGGTTAGGATCTGAATTTATGAAGAGTGTCTCTTTTATATGATTTTCAGGCACATGGATGTTTATCCTTGATTGACATGTGTGTATGATATATGTGTGTTCTGGTTTGACTCTGAAAAAAAGGGGTACCAGGTGGATGGTAGAGCTCAAGGCACTGCAACCTAAGAAAGCACAAATCAAGAAAAGATCTTCACCACTTTGCTAACACATATGTCACATTGAGGAAAAATAAAGTTGCAAATAAATTAAACACAAGCATATTAAGAAACACAAACAAGCAAATACCGAAACACAAAGTTGTATACAATAATGGCATGTTAATTCAGTTCAATTCAGTTTTATTTATATAGCGCCATATCATAACAAAGTTATCTCAGGGCACTTTTTCGAGTAGAGCAAGTCTAGACCGACTCCTTATATTTACAGAGACCCAACAGTTCCCACCATGAGCAGCACTATGCGACAGTGGCAAGGAAAAACTCCCTTTTAACAGGTAGAAACCTCGAGCAGAACCAGGCTCAAGGTGGGCGGTCATCTGCCTCGACCGGTTGTTACAACACAACATATATTTCCATGGTCACTAAAATGGATAAACACCCTTGTAATCAGTAAGCTAATGTTAGTAGTGTATGTATAGCCAATATCTTCAATAACATCACAATCAGGTGATCAGAATGGTAAAGTGAGTGGTCAACATATTTATCAGCTTTTACCATCCACACCGTTGCAGTGTGTTGAGCTCTCTCAGCCACCATATCTAAGGATTGGGCAGAATACCATGAATCATGAAATCTTATGCCACAGTCAGATATACAGAGGTATGTAGGAGGATGTATGTTGTCTTATACTAACCTACATGGACTATTATTATTTTATTATCTATTCATTTTAATTGTGCTGCTCCTGGTTTGTCATTCCCAGAATTCCCAGTAAGAAAACTATACAAATATCAAAGATAATGGTAGGAAATCATGAAGTAATGAAGGATCACTAATAAAACTAACCAATAAAAACTATTCACTAATAGTAACTAATGTTAAAGTAATTACAAATGCATAAGCAGTTTAGTTTTGTGCCGGTCAGCAGCTAATTCAGAGTTAATCAGGAATTACTTATTAAGAAAGTGGTCAGTATGTTTACTCACAGATATCTAAGAACTAATAATTACATACTGTTTCATTAACATAGTATCTAGAAATCTGTTCTCAATTAACTTATCATTGTCTACTATATAGTCCTCCATTCAGAGTTATTTAGGAACTACTTATTAGCAATTTATCAGTTATCAGGTCATTGCTGATTTGTACTTTACTCATTCCTCGGTTACCACACAGAATGTTGTGTACCATATTATAAAGTGTTACAGAGTTCTGTGTAAAAACTCAAGACGTAGAAAAGGATTATGCTAACTTGACAGGTGGCAAGTTATTAACACCAACAATCAGTCAAGTCACACAATGAGAAAAGAATATATAATGTCTGTTATAATGTCCTATTATAGGTGATTATGTTCTGGGTACTTGTACAGTACATCAAATTTGACTTAATGCTGTTACCTTGCAGATACCAGACCATTTCTTTCTGTAAAAGCATACAGACATTCAGAGTCTGTGTAAATAATTTGATTACTGATAAATATTTTTGTAATACTAATAGTATTAAATAATATTAAATAATAAAAGACATCACTATCGACAGGATGACATAGCCGTTTCAAAACAAAAACAACCACACAGCTATGGTTAAGGTTTGGTTAGATTTAGGCCCAAAAGCAACTTGGTTAGGGTTAGACGAAGATCTTGGTTTCTTTGGGTTAAATTTATACTTCGTTAAGGTTAGGGAATCATTGTCGTCATGGTTACAATAATAACCACTTAGTTACAGTTAGAGAACAATTGTGGTCATGGTTAAAAGAAAACAATGCAGACTGTAGGTAGGAAACAAGAAACGAACAGCGGGCCCCTGAGTTCAAGTCCCAGTCCCACGTTTTGTTGACCATCTATCCATCCCGACCTCTTCCCTCTCTAATAATGCCACCTTCCTCCTTTGCTACCAACAGACAACAGTCTAGAATACTAAATATATGTGGTTTTGTTAGGATTTGCTGAAGTGACTGATGCTGTCATTTTTCATGGAGGAACTGTCTTGTCTGTGTATGTGCGTAAGAGTGCTACCACAGGGACCGTGTGTGTGTATGTGACAGTTCTTCTTCAACTGGAAAACTTCCAGAGAGGGAAGGAGAGAGAGCAGGGGAGAGTGAAACAGAGGCGGACAGAAAAAGACTTTTAATGGGGTCCTTCAAATTGAAAAGAATTTACCCCTGGATGTGGGAATCCAATTCTCTCCAATCCAATGGGATTGGCATTGAGCAGGGTAAATAAGGATGGATTGTTTGTCCGTTAGCCTGCTGTGGCGTGAATCTGCCGCATAAATGTAAAGTGACAGATCCCCCCCTCCACACACACACACACACACACACACACACACACACACATACTAAGTTTCTGTCTTTCACCTCCCCCTCTCGCTTTCCACAGTTTCTGTCTCTATCACACACAACCAAGACAACTACTCCTAATGAGGAAGCTAAAGTCATCTACACACGCTCACAACAACCCACCCACACGCCCCCCCTCCACACATATACATGTACACACACATTTATATACTGTGTAGCAGAAAGCTTGACTTTGTTTCTCAGTACAAGAAAAAAAAAAAAAAAAGACGGAGAAGAAATTGAGTAACTTTGCTGCCATGATGCAACTGAGTGTAACCTCCCGGCCATTTCTCTGAGCTCAGAGAAGCTAAAGGGCTATTTCAACAATGATGATGACGACAAGGAGGGGGTAACATAAAAAGAGACAGATCACAAGATGGGGAGGACGGCTGAGAGAAGAGGACAAGAAAAGGTTACCACAGGGAGCATGGCAGGGAATGGAACGTGAGGAATATTAAAAATATCTAGAGCTGAATTAAAAAGTAGAAAGATACAAAGACACACACACTCACACTCAGGTAGACCTGCGGCTTTAATGATCTATGACTAGATGTCAATATCTGCAGGTGCCAGCTGGCTGCCCTGCCCGGCATGCTTGTGCGTGTGTCTGATCTGATGCATGCTTTTCAAACTGAACTCCAGGCAGAGACACATGTCAATACATTGAACCTGGAGCCCAGCTCTTCATCCACACATGTATGCACGCATAAGTACACACACTGACACACACAGTGTGTCATAGACATAGACATGACTGTCCTCCAAGAACTGCATCAGTCATTTCAGCAAATCCTAAAAAATGACATTTATATTCAAGAGACAAATCCCTCTAGCGGCAGCATTAATCCAGACTGTTCTCTGCTGGGAGCAAAGGAGGAAGTCAGGTGACTGTAATGAGAACAACAGACAACGGGATAGGAAGACAAACAATTTTGAATCCTTCAAAACTACACATGGTATGATTTTATCTCCCAACTGTCCACACCAGCTGACCCAGTGTGGAACAGACTCTGTTGGATCAGTCAGGACAGCAAAACTATTTTCATAAAGGGCCCAACAATGGTAATGTACGTCCTTGTCATTAGCAGAGCAACACCACAGCTACACTGCACATTTAATCTCCTGGAAAATGCAATTAGTCCATGAGTGGTCAAGTGCATCAAGAAAACCAAATTCATGCAAAGCAAATAACTCTCTCTCTCTCTCTCTCTCTCTCTCTGTGTGTGTGTGTGTGTGTGTGTGTGTGTATTTATATGTGCATGATTTAAATCTGCGAAAGTAAATGAATTGATACTTAAAGCTTTATCATTTGCCTTACCAGTCTCAAAGTCTAAAATGATTCAGCTCTTGTCCAAACTGATCTCTTCCACCTATCTTTCTTTCACAGACAAGGTGACAGCGGTCCAACATCACCTCACTTTCAACACACCAACACATATTTAGTTGTTCAGCAGAGGCACAAGATTGACTGACCAGCTAACAGGATGAGAGCCATGGGTGATGGCTGCTTGATGATCCATGATAGCACAGAGTGTCTGAAGAGAGCGAGAGTGAGAGAGCAACTCTGAAAAAGACACAAAGAGATAGATAGAGAAAGAGAGACGCCACGTCTCGGCAGCCCCCATCGATTGGCCTTTCCCATAAGACACAAAGATGTCAAGTCGAGTTACATACTCTCTCTCTCTACCTTCATCAACTCGTACCTTCCTCAACATCTCCCAGAAGCCCAGCACCTACTTCCCTCTGAAGTAATGCAGTGTTCACAGCATACTGGAAGAAATCAAAGAGCAGGATAACAACAATTGGCTGCTCCTAAGCCCCATCCCTTTCCCTCAATCCTCCAATCACATCTGAGCAAGAACTGAGAGAACTTTCCTAGAGAAATGAAATGCCTGAACAGATTAGATATTCAAGACAGTTAAAAGATGTCTCATCTACGAGATTGTCCTCGTGCATAAAATGGCAACATCAGTTGTTTCTTCAAATACTTAAAAATGAATGTTTACGTTTCACTGACAAAGGGCGGAAAGTTAGCCAAGCTCACCTGTGGCAGGTTAGGCCTGCATCTTTTTCTTGCGTGCCAATAAAGGCATCCAGGTATGTTGTGGTCTGTTAGTAGCTGGTACAGCCATAAGGCTCAGTAATAATCCCTTAGACCTAAAACAAATCATTTTACCAGTAATACCTGATTAAAAAACATCAGAACCTATCTTTAAAGCAATCCAATACAACATGAGCATGGCATATGCATGTCCCCCCATATGCAGACACATTATACTTTAACTGTGTTTGTGTTGTGTCAGGCTTGTGGAAGGAAACAAGTCAGTCTGATGCCAGGGGACTGCCACTCTAAAACTCAGTAGCTCGCCCCAAGGCAACACAATCCCCCTCCTGCTTTCTGTCTCCTCCACACAAGAATGACAACGTTGTGTCTGGTCCCGCAGAGGTCAGGACCCAGCAAAGGTTTCATGAAAAACCTATTGCCACATTGTGATGGAAGCTTTTCATTCTACACAGCTGTGAAGAGCTTGGGTGCTACATTGATGTTTTGATCTGTTTTTGTTTGTTCCATTCCAAACACTTTCAGAAGAGTAAAGCAGAGACTGAGGAGAAGGATGTAACTAAAAGACTTTCGATTAACAGCATTGTGTGTATGTATGGAGAAAAAAAAAGATCCTGGGAAAGGCAGACTGCACAGGTAAAAGTGTAAATTAACTATGTTAATACATTGAATGGCTATTGCTGAAAGAAAATGGCAACCATACAGTGTCAAAAATGGGGTTTATAATTAAAATCTTAAAGGCAACCTCTGTTTTATTACAACTTTGGTTTTATTGCCATGTTACGCCCCTATATGTTCTATCAGTTATGATAACATTGTACTCACTAAAAGAAATTGCTGAATTCTCTGAATGTGGCGAGAATAAATAAAACTGAATTGAATTGAATTGACATCAATAAAAATAGGTCCAATGGAGCAGGAAACATAAGATTAGACAGCTATGCACCTGCTATCATTGTTTATTTATGTGCAGCAGCACAGCAGTACAGCACAAAAGAGGCTCAAGTGGAGGGTGTGGTGATTAATAAATATACTCTCATATCACTGGTCTCATTGCTCAGAAACAGCTGAGCCAATCCCAGTGAGGTATGACAACAGCAGCTCAAAAAATGAAGGATTGGCTTTGTCAGCAAATCATATTGTTGTCTTAATGATGCAGAGTAGCATGATGTGAACACACCATAAATCTGCAACCAAAGGCAGGTGGTGTGGTGTTTTATTTAATTTGTATGATGATAATAGAAATAAATTTGTTGAGCTCATAGGACATATGTTGTCACTATCCCTTAATAATCTGCGCACCATTGATATCTTGAAGGGGTGATCACTTCACCTTGCACACTGATCACCTTGCAGCCCAGATCAGGTCCTTTCTCTTCAGCCAAAACCAGTTGCTGCTGCGCTCAGCAGCCTCCGACAATGGCCTGGTGGCTTGCCTTAGGGCCCGCCCTCGAATTCCCATATGTTTCAAGAGCCCGGTTGTTGATTTGGCCACACAACCTCTGCAACCCACCTACACTGGGAGCACTCGAGCTCTCCAGCCCCTCTGCACTGCTTCTGCTGCTATATGAGCATATTTCAACATTTTCCGTTCATACACTTCATCCACTGCAGCCTTCCAAGGCACAGTGAGCTCCACAATGCATAGAGACTTTTGTGAGGAAGATCACAAGACCAGGTCCGGTCTGAGGTTTGTCGTTATAATCTCTGACGGAAAGATGAGCTTCAGGTCCAGATCTACCTGCATCTTCCAGTCGTGGGCTGTGTCCAGTAGGCTTGATTCCCTCCTTGTAAGCTTTAGGAGTTGTCCTGCTGGTACAAAGGTGATGGTGTTAGAGAAGCCAGATGTTTGGGGAGATAGGGCGTTGGCAACAATTCTCCTTTGTTCCAGGATGCTTGCGAGTTGCCGGAGTACTTGATTGTGTCTCCAGGTATATCGTCCTTGGGAAAGACTGGTTTTGCAGCCGGTAAGGATGTGTCTTAGAGTAGCTGGTGTTTTGCAGATTGGACATGAATGATCTTCTCCAACCCACTGGTTTAAGTTCTTGGGAGTCGGAAGCACATCGTAGGTGGCTCTGATGATGAAGCTAATTCTGCTACCTTCCATTTCCCACAGATCCTTCAGTTGTAATTCTGCTGTATCTCACCTATAAATGGTTACATCATATTGTAAAATGTGACACAGCAGTGTTTGTACTGTTGTGCATGTCAAGAAGAAAACATGAAATGCCACTTTAACTGGAAAGAAAGCTGGAAAGGAGGCAATGACACACAGGATTGATCAGCTGCTGTAACTCAATGTCTCTCGCATAAACAACAGGATACTGAGTTATATCATCTACTGGTTGGAGAGAGATTAATTGAAATGGTTTATTTGAGCGTTATTCCTTCATTTTCCAAGTATTTAGTTTGCTGTTGTTGATAAAATCACCAGACTGGCATGTGAAGTGTCATTGCACCTGAAACAGATGTGGTTCTGAGACGACTACTCTCAGCACAAAGTCTAAGACACAATTTCCAACAAACAACTAACAACTTTCTTTGCGCTGCCTCATTTGAATTAACCTCCCACCTGTGTACCGTGCGTGCGCTTGGCACCAACATGACACACAGATGGGCAAAGTGAATTTCAAGGTAAGGAAAGAGAGGGACCGGGGTCTTGGTGAGGCTCACGCCGTGGAGAGCGAGCCCCACAAGGGATGAGGTTTCGCAGGGCAACCGACTCCTTCTGCTGCCATTCGAAGTTGTGGGTTTGGTGGGAGGGACTTAGTGGAGTGATGCGAGGCAGCAGAGAGAGAGGCGGAAGGTTTTGCACAGATTTTGCCTGCAGCTTTAAAAGACTAAAACCAACAATGTATTACTCCACTTCTCAATACTTTCTACCCTGTCTGTGGCTCTCAGCCCTAAGTCCATTAGTTCCTACTGAAGACATAAATCTTTAAAAACACCTCACAAATATGTAGCTTCATTTTTAAGAAAAGGTTTAGTAATTTCCTAAAACAGTGGGTCACTGTAGTTTTTAGCAAACATTACTCTAACAGGAGAAAATAGTGCGTTTGTTGGGGACTATTTTCAGCGGCAGATTAATCCACATTTGGTGCTCAAGTGACTATTTTGGGCAGCAGGAAAGTACATGTGGGATTGAGTCAAACTAAACTACAGTGTGTGTGTTCATGGTAATGAAGGAAACATGTCACCCAGTGCAATGGGTGACTCCCATTGCTCCTTTTTCTGGCTTGTAATAGAAAGAAAATCCTGGTTGTGCTTTCCTCTCTGCTGACTCCTCTTGCATCAACCTCATCCAAATAATACAACAATAACGCAACACATTCATCTCAGCAAGTGGCCAGTGTCATAGATGAAAATTTAATTGGATTCCCTCCATTTCCCCTCTCTGTGATTGTAAAGTGCAAGGCCGAGCACTATCGTAGCAGAGGAAGAGCTGTGCTGCTGTAGTTTCAGCTGGAAACCAGGGCTGAGGGATTACCCACAGAGGTTCATCTGATACAGGCACAGCTGGAGTGTCAAGCTTAGCCTGTGATTAGCATCAGCACAGGTGGGTGGGCCATGCACTTTGAACGCAGAACACACACTTGGTTAAAAGCTGCAGACAGTCATCAATTACACTGTCGCACATGAATTCTCGCACATATATAAACTCAGTTATTGCATTGGTTCCATCTGCCATCATTATTTATGTTTTTAAAGAACGGCTGCAAGGTTCTGGAGCCACGCACATGCACACTACTGTCTGTGTGTGTAGCTTCTACTTCCCTGGTCAGGCATTCAGTCACTTTATTTTGCAGCAGGTAATCACAGGATGACAAGGTACGGGCTTATCTGATTTACTGTGCCACCATGCCTGGGGGTTAACAATGGAAAAGTGATAAACAAGAGAGAGGAAACCCACCCTGAGAATCACCACAGGAGAGGAGATGTGTGTGGGCTCTATGCAAGTGTGTGCACGAGAACATGTTGTCATTAATGTAAGAAAGGAGGAGGAGATGAGGTGTTTTTGAGGTTTTTCTTTTTTTTTTCTCTTTTCATCTATTCTGGATAGTAAAGAGTGTGACATAGTAATGAGGGCACACAGGGAATACAGTTAAGGATTAGACTTCACCAATGAAGTGTAACAGTACACAAAATACACAGCCTGGTACCTTGGTTTCAGTGTCACGATTTGGTATGTTTTTGGTCCATTTTTGGTAGAGCAGGGAAAACAACAAAAGAAACACAGAAGATAACGATTTTTGTCATTTTTAAAAATGTAAGCATTAAACAGTGACGTGAAAATTTAGTCACTAAAACAAAAAACAAAACTAAATAAGAAAACCTCAATATGTCAGTTGCTCTATCATTGTAACAAAAATGTAACCAGAAAATTGTCAAATATAAAGTTAATGGGAAAAAAATACATTAGGACAGCTGCAGCATATTTATAATTCACACAGCTCATAGACACAAATAAACAACTCATAGACATAGGTACAAGTAAAAAAAAATCCTTCACATCAAGAGGATTCAAACTATTGAATAAAAGTATGTTTTGAGCCTGATCTTAAAAATGTCAATGGAAGGGACAGATCTGATAGGGAGGGGGATGCTGTTCCACAGTCTAGGGGCTGTAAATGCAAAGGAGCGGTCACCCTTGAACTTAAATTTAGATCGTGGGACAGCCAGGAGCCCCAAGTCAGCCAAACTGAGGAACCTGGAGGTAGAATAAGGGGTTAGGAGGTCTGCGATATAAGAGGGGGGCAGCCCATTTAGGGCTTTATAGACAAAGAGGAGAACCTTAAAATCATATATACAGGGAGTTGCAGTAGTCCAAGCGGGAGGATATAAAGGCGTGGATGAATTTCTCCAGATCTTTGAATGAGAGAAACTGATTTTGGCAATAGTACGAAGCTGGAAAAAACTGCTACTACATTGACCTGCTAGTCAAACTTGAAGCAAGAGTCAAATATCACACCAAGGTTTTTGACATGGGGTTTAACAAGGGTGGACAGGTTGCCAAGACTGTTAAATATCACTTTGATGGAGTCAGGCCAAATAGGACAACTTCAGATTTGCTTTCATTCAGCTGTAGGAAGTTTTGTGCCATCCAGCACTTTACGTCTTCAAAGCAGTTCATGAGACTGATTAGATTGGTCCAGTCGTTTGGTTTCAGGGGGAGATAAAGCTGTTTGTCATCAGCATAACAGTGGAAGGAAATGTCATATTTTTGAATGATTTGGCCAAGGGGTGTACATAGAGAAAAGAATGGGACCTAGGATTGAACCTTGTGGAACCCCACAGGAGAGGCAAGCTGGAGGAGAGGAAAAATTGCCTATGTTGACAGAGAAGCTTCTATTTTTGAGGTAGGATGTGAACCAGTTCAAGGCAGTGCCATTAACACAAACCCCGTACTGGAGACAGTCCATTAAAATGTCATAATCCACTGTATCAAATGCCGTGCTGAGGTCGAGAAGAATCAGGGTGGCACTGGCGTCGATAGAGAGGAGGTCATTCTACACTTTCAGCAAGGCAGACTCTGTGCTACGGTAAGCCCTAAAATCTGATTGGGTTCATTCTAATAACCTCAACTTTGCTAATAAATTTTTCTTCACATTCAGCAGGGGACACATCTAAGCTGGTACTTGGGGTGGGACAGATGACCAAAGTACTGTACTGTACTGAAAAAGATCTTGGGATTATGAGAGTTGTTAGAAAAGTATTTTGCTCTCGCAGCCTTAAATGCTTCCTGATATTTGTGAAGATTGTTTCTCAACATTTCAAAGGAAATTAGAAGCTTATCATACTTCCACTTTCGTTGTGTTTTTTCTGCATTCCCTCCTTAGGGCTCTGGTGGTGTCATTAAGCCAAGGCAAACTTTTTGGCTTTTTCAATGTAAGAGGGGGGCAATAGAATTCAGAATAGAAAAGCAGGTGGTGTTAAATAAGGGGGCAAGTTACCTCAGTGCTGATATGGGGATACTATGAAAAGCTATGAAATCCTCAGTGGACTGGCAGTCGAAGAGTTAATGAAGTGAGAGCAACGTACAGGGAGATGAGATTTAGTAGGAGGGACAGGCAGAGATTCATCAAATATAACAGCACTACGATCTGACAGACAAGCATCAATTATTTCCATATTGCAGATCGGAAAACCAAACAATAAGACTAGGTCGAGAGTTTGGCGTAGCTTGTGAGTAGGTCCAGTGGAAAGCAGAGCAAGATTTAAAGACTCAACCAGATGCATAAATTCACTAACAAGAGGCTTAGCAGGACAGCAAACATGAATATTAAAATCACCAAGAATCAGAACTTGATGAAAGTCAGGCATAGTGTTTGAGAGGAAGTCAGCAAATTCAATCCAAGTCTTCATGTATTTTTGGTGGATGATACACAAGAGCAATTAAGAGGGGACTGACCAGGTCTGCCCTAATTAATTGCAACTCTAAACTAGGGAAAAGCTCAGAGTTCAGTAGACTGCAATTAAAATGATTCTTAAACACAGCGGCTAGACCCCCACTGCGTCCGGAGGTTCTAGGCGTGCAAGAAAATGCTGCTGTCACAAGGCCAAACAAAGGTACAGTTTTGACAAAAGGTGAAGAGTTAGCGGGTCAGTCAGAAGGATGGACCTTACACTTTCCCTTTGTGCTTCATTGACATGCGCAAGACACATCTTTAATAACTGTAGCTCTGTTCATTGACATCATTGGTAAATCCCCACCAAACTGATCATCTTCAACAATTAAATACTGTATGGCCATGATGACAATTTGTGGTAGGCTTAGTAAATCCACCCCTTGTTATCCATATGTTTCTTAAAAAATCATTAACAAGACTGTGATTAAATAGAGGATACATAAGAAAATAAATAAATATATATATATATATATGGTATAGCATGCCCCTGTCTGGCCACTGCTTTCAGCATGCATCTCCCTCCCTGTCTCTCTGTGCTGCCTGCAGTGTGACCACATATCATTATTAAAGAATGATATTAAAGAACAGTGACTGATGACCTTGATAATCATTTTAATTTGATACACTATATGTATACTGAATGTAATCCTGCTGTTTAGCTAGCTATATAGTAAGTGTATAAAGAACAGTGTACACTGTACAGTAGCAACAGTTACCTGAAACGTTACCTATTGCCTTATCTACTAACCTAACGTTACCTATTTTGGTAGCTCGTAACTTACTGTCTGAAAAAAACACTTGTATGTCCGGCTGCCGGTCCTGCTGTCTAAGCTTTTTAAGTAACGTTACCTCCTACATTTGCTCACCTCCACTGACTGACCAAATTAAAAAACCCGTCAGATTACCATCACAGCACAGAATGACTTAAGGTGATCTGATTCTGAGCTTCATTAGTGAACATTGATAGAAACAACAACATGCTAACGGTGTCAGTCGAACAACCGTGAGTTGTGTGCACTAGCATAGGAGCAACCAAGTGTACAAATGGAAAGGGGGGCACACACTGTGTTTTCCTTAACAAATTAAAATAAATTGAAAATAAATAGGAAATACCAAGAAACAGATCTGTTGACAGGGTTTATGCATGGTTACGCCCTAGTATATATATATACAGTATATGCACACACAAACACGTGGGGAAAAAACTGCATGTGTACTGTAGGTACATCCTACTCATGGTGCTATCTCCTCTGGACCACATGGCAGCAGAGCTGGAAGGCCTGACTTCTCAAACAATACAGTCCCTCCTACCACTGTACTTATTGTACTGTACTTCAGGCCACCCACTAGCGCCTCCTCTATCTCCAGCTCCTACTGTATAGCTACAACTATAGAAACAGCACACAGGGATTTGGGGTTTATGTTTACTATACTAATCTCCCGGGTAACCAGGCAGAGAAAAAATATGATTTTTGTTTGTTTTGGTTGGAAATAGCCAGGGTGTGGGTGTGTAGGCGGCATTATTCAGTGCTGGGATCAATAGGAGAGGCGATCACTCAGGCTGGTGGACTCCACAAAACAGAATTTTTTATGATAGAAGGAGGAAAGATAGAGGGAGGGAGACATGCAGGAGGAAAGATGGAGATGGGAAAGGAGAGAGGAGAGAGACGGTAAGGTAAGGATGGAAAGATATGAGGTGAGAAAAAAGCTGGAGGGAATAAGGGATGAAGTGAAGTGAGTAGGGATGTGTAGAAATAGAGGGCCTTTCCTCGGATAAATACATATAAAAAAGGAGAGAAAACATTGTTATTTATACCTTCTCATCATGATAAGTTGACAGTCAAGAGTATAACGCTCAACCCACCTCCCATCTTCCAGAGATGAGATATAGTAGTGCTGGAGGTGTTGCCATTTACTGTACTAAGACAGTCTCACTTCTTCAATTATTGGGAAGTAAAGTCTAATAAAGAGTCTTCATTTCCCACATCAACGCTAGAAGTTTGTTGTTTTGCTTGAGGAAACAAAACAGAGAAGCAGTCCTTTTTTCTGCTACTTTGGCAGCCGTTTCCTTCTGTTTTATTGCAGTGTTGACTAATGTGGGCGTTCTTCATTGTTTGCCTCAACATGATTTATTAAGACAGAGGATCAGCTAACAAGACTGTCAATGCAGGCATTGTCATCTCTTAATTTCATCTATTCATCTTATCACAGTGAAAACCCAAAATGCACCCAAATTAGAGCTCAATACATTGAGCCCACACTTGAAAATGAGGAGTTTAGACAAGAAGAAATTACACAATATGTTTTTCAGTTTCCTCAGAAGAATGAAATTACAGAAGTTACAAGGCAACTAATTTTCTAAGGAAGGTGACAGAATACAGCTGACACATCCCATTTGGAGTTAGGTGTATTTTTCAGGTGTCAAAAGAGTATGAGTCAGTATTAGAGCTCCTTGAGAGCACTGCAACAGATCACTCAACAAGTCCTTCTTTGGGTTAACTAACACATTTACTGGACTGCAGCATCATCTACTACCGGGCCAGAAAGAGAGGTGAAATGGACTTCCATCCAGAACCACGTACAGGATATCCACACACATTAGGACTCCATTTTCCCAAGGGCCTACATCCACTGCGCCAAACCAGGGACAAGAGTAAATGACAGCAGGTGTGTTGGTCATATACAGACCAAAACTTTATCACATGACACCTCTTCTTAAAATTATCAATCACAAATAGTCTATAAAAAATGGTAATCATACTTACTCATTCAATTAATTAGGTTTAAAATAATAATGTATTATGATGAAAAACAAAGTATCCTTTTTAGCAACTTCTGCCTTCTACAAGCTGGAGAAGGTGCTAACAAACAAGCGGATCTTGAAGGATGATGTCCCCACCACTAGACTATCTTAGGAGGCTTTCCCCAGCGTCATTCTTTGATTTGCTCCTAAAAATGCTGTGTTTCCATTTCTTGGAATAATGTGCAGGTAAATTAAACTTTAGTTACTTATAACTTGTGAAAATGTGTACAGTCTCTGCTATTATTTACATTTTTGATTTTCTCTTTACTGTACTTTAAGACTCTACCTGGCTGCCCTATATTACAACGAAAATGCTGACTGACCACAAGCAAAAACATCTGCTAGAGACCCTCTCTTCAAAGTACACTTCACAAAGGCCAGGAAGGGAGAATGTGGAGCAAAACCAAAGACCAAGCTGACATTCCGAAAGTATTACATTTACCAATTGTAAAACACGTAACTACATTTGTAGTATAGGCAATTGACAAAAATTGCTCCCAATAATGACAGAGCGGAGAAAGTAACAGTTAGCATTAGCTACCTAGCTACATGTTAGCCACCGTACCAACACACACATCGACTAACTAAAAAAACAAGTTCCACAAAATTGTTAACTAACCATTCAGAAACATCCTGCTGCATTCTCAATGTCTGTACTTCTGCAGGAGCCTCTCTTTGTTCTGGGTCACATTCTGGATCTAACATGAACTCCTGTGCTTCTTTTACCAGCCATATTGGTTCTTCTGCTTCTTTTCATGGGGGGTAAATGCTCACCATAACCATGGTATCAAGGAGCCACGGCTGGAAAGCCACAACCAATTCCAGAGAGGGGTGTGGTGTGTTGCATTAAAGGCTACAGACACAGAAACAGCCTGACTAGAACAAGACTGAAACAGAAGAGTATATAGGCATGCTAGAATGCATGATCTGTGTGGTATTTTCAGCAAAACACTCCAAAGACATGTTTTGGGGACCTCAGAGACCTATATTAACTTGTTAAAATGGTGTATAACATGTCACCTTTAACTGACAAAGACCTCTACTTGCCATTTGAATTATGACTCTTGTCTGGCAGAAGCAAAGGTGTAACTAATGTGATGTTGATATAGAGCCTCAAAACTTACAGAAAGGAGGTTGGGGTGGATGGATGTTTCAAGAAGGTATGTGACTTTGATGACCATGACCACAATCATCCCTCACCTTAACTAAGTGGTTCCTCTTGTAATCATATTGATGAAAGTCACTAACCTTAAACAAGTATGAGCGTGAAGTTCATTATTGACCTAGGAAACAGTAGTAAAATGAAATAATCTTAACTCAAGGTCCACTTACTAGCTTTTAACAACTGCATTTCACTGTTGATGAAGCCATCTTACTGATGATGGCCCTGGGATTGAGTTGAAAAATAGTAAAATTATTTGGTCAAGCTAAACCAAGTTGTTTTTTGTAACACTGATTTGTAACATGGTTTTGGACAAACAATATCATCCTGCTGATGGGGCATCAGATCGAAAAAAAAACTCATATGGGTTGTTTTAAAAGCTGTGACTATGTATTTTGTATAGTGATGAAATGATTAGCTGATCAACAGAAAATTAACTGTCAAAAGTCATTCATCAAGAAAAGAAAATGTGCTGGTCCCAGTTTCTTTGACCTTTTTAACCATTTGCAGTTGTTTGGGTCATTGTAAAATACATAAGAATTTAATTTCTTTGCATTTTGGACTCTTGGTTGGATGTTACCCTGCCCTCTAGAAAAATATGATGGACATTTGTCACCAGTTTCATTGTGTAGGCTACATAATTAATTGACTAATCAAAAAAGTAATGGACAGATTAATCAAAATTGAAAATAATCACAGCTACAGTTATTTAGTCTGGAGGACTCTTGCTGCTGAGGAACAAATCAGAATTTATGTTGTCATTTTTTGTTTTTTCATTTAAAAATGCCATCTTTGTGGTTAAATTAAAAAGAAATGTTTGAGTTGGCAAATTAATTTTTGACCTACAAAATCCCTAAAAGATATAAAACTCTCTGAGCAGAAGACAAACAGGAAGTGAGGGGAAATGGAAAGTGATGCAGAGGAGGGAAGAGTGGAGAAGAGCTGATCTAAGGTCAGTGATTCCACTGTAATGCCTGCAGGTTCTCTGACCTCTGGCATCTTAAATCTTACCCACACACAAGTGGACATCACTTCTCCAATATTTATTTCTCACTTATGGGATTTCTGTTATTGGATAAGCAACAAAATCTGTAGATAGGAGTACACAAGGAAAAACAGGCCATTGATTTGTTAATTCTTTCAGCTGTGCGGCTGTGCTGGAAAATGAATTATTTAGAGGAGAAGCTATCTCCTGGAGTGTGTGTGTGTGTGTGTGTGTGTGTGTGTGTGGGGGGGGGGGGGCTACAGAAAGAAGGAGAGGAAGAGTTGTGTCAGTGAAGAGCCTGTATTCACCCTGCTGCTGTGGATGATATTATCCTCAGTGTTGCTAACAGTCATCCCTGACATGACAATCTGTAAGAATTAAACTATGAATAATAACAAAATGAAACAAAGATTGGGGCTCAAATGCTGAGTTTCAAATTTAAGTTTACGTCCTCATATGAAAACAAACGTAGAAATTAATGCTAACACTAACAATTCTTTTCCTCTTTGGTCAATTTTATTTTAGGATTGAATGATTAATAATGGAATAATTTAGTCTATTAAACATCAGGAAATACAGAAAACTACTACATTATGATATCACAGAGCACATAGTAAGAACATCAACAGTCCAAAATCCAAAGATATGCAATGCACAATGATATAAAACACTAAATTCTTTTGATTAGAAATTAATTATCAAAAATGTAGCCTTTTCCATACACTATTTAATATTGGTTAAACACCCCCAAAAACTCTTAGAGCAGAAAGTCAGCCTTTTAACCTCGTCTCATTGTCTAATTTGATATCCAGTGTGCTGGAGTACTGAGTCAAAACTGTCCTAATACTTACACACTGTGTGGTTATTTGTGTGTGTGTGTGTGTGTGTGTGTGTGAGTGTATGTGTTTGGGGCAATATAAAAAAATGTGGTTAAATGGAGCAGAAACAAATATCATCTCTGTGATAAAACCACATATGGAGAAGCTACAAACCCCCCAAGTATGACAATAGCAATGTAAATCAATACAGCAGCACAGGCTACACTACACGCTGGAAAAAAGAGAACAGTGAAGAAATGAAGAAATGAAAGAGAAGAAAAGAAAGCCAATGAGAAGGTTCTGGGTGATTTATGAGGAGGGGAGGGGGGAGTTATCTTTGGGCTAAATGGGTCTAAACTGGGTCACTGGTTAAGTGTGATTACAGTAGTCAGTGGCTGGAGGCCTCCCCCTTTCTCTCACTCTTCCTCCCTCTCTCTGTGGTGATGAGGTGTATCTAAAGAATCCTGTTAGTAGCAATGCTTCAGAGCTCTCCACACACTCCTGCGTTCTTCCTCATTTATTCTCACTGCTTCGTGTGTATAGCCCTGTATACTAGGCTACATTGATCAGTGTTAACCCTTATGACTACGATGTACCACAAAGAAAAATACTAAGTACAAAAGATGTGTTTTAAACAAGGTTTAATGTTCAACTGAAATCACAAAAGCCATTCCTTTTTGCAGTCAAAATCATGCCAAATGATTTTTAAATAAAAAAGATGAAATGGAGACAGACCAGGTTGGCCTCTAAGCCTCTGAGTGGGCTGACCAGAGAAGATGTTAGATTGACAGCTAAGCTGCCAGGGACAGCAAGACAGCACTTGTGCTGGTAATTGTGTGGTTCTTATTCTTCAATACCACTGCTAACAATTGCTGTCTGTCCTGAGCTAAACTGACTGATGTTGACATTTGCAGGTATGTTTTCAAGCTTTTCACTGTGCTACAGTTGACGAGCTAATTGGCTATCTAGCCTGCAAAGTAACGTTCGCAGAGCAGTTTTCCCCGGAGGATCTTTGTTTGGTAGCTAGTTCTAGGGCTGGACAATATGTAGAAGCTGCCATTATAAATCTCTAGTCAAGCTAATGTAAGTCATGTTGCTATATGTGACAAATTAATTCTTTCAGATGGGCCATCATTTGTAGCTTAACCCTTTAATGGCCCTCAACAAATTGCATGTAACCCTATGCACAAACAACCAATCACCATCGGTCAGAGTGTGCATGTGTCCTTTGTGGGGGTTAAAACAAAGGATGTTGTGTCGGCATTGTTCCACTTGGCAGTTTTGAGTGATGTCATTAACAATGAGTTCCCGGTCTAACTTGGATGGAGAGAACACCGTGTTGGAGAAAAGTCAGCTGCTTCCTCATTTGCAGTTGCAAGAGTTGGTAGAGAAACAAAGACGGCACGTCGGTTGTGTGGGCACACTATGGCTTCAGGAAAGACGACGCAGAACAAAACAATGCTAAATGATACAATGAAACAGAAGACAAAACAAAATAACCTTAAAAAATAACTATTTGATTGGCTATGTGCAAAGAATTTCTCTGATTACATAGAGAGAGAAACAATAGCATTCTGATGCACAGACATGCTTTCGTGAAACCACAAAATATTAAAAATACATTTCTCAATGGGTGCTAATTGTTTTCTCAAAAGAGAACACAGGACATACAATTTACAGAGCAGACCTGTATGTTGTAGCAGTAAAACAACATGCAGTTTGACTTCAATGCAGAGCATGCCAAACCTACCATAGAAAATTTGTTTGTTCTCTGAACAGCAGCACCATCAGGTAGCACCAGGGCAGAAAGGAGCAGCAAGAACAAACAAGCGAATGAGCAGTTGGAGAGGGGTTTTGGCGGTCATAGGTTGGAAGTTCAGGCCTGGCTACTGAATGATTGGAGCGATCATTGGAGTGGGCGAGGTGGGCTGGCTGCATTTTGAAGAATGACCATCCAGCTCCCCTATTGAGGTGTCAAGAGTGATTGATTGGCTGTGAGACCGAGCCTTAATGGCCGTAGTTGTGAGAAGTGCACACACATACGAAAACCTACACCTGCAGACACACACGCACATGCACAAACACAACAGTGACCTGTATACCTCAATCTCATTCTACTAGCCCTGCCCTAAAACACTCACCTCAATCCTGACATCCAGCACTCCCAATCAGTCTCCCCAAAACAGACACTAATTAAACAAAGTTGTCTCAACTTAACTTTGTCGTTTCTTTCTCCTCTTAAACTGACTGCTCTCTCTTTCTCTCTCTCCCTATAAACACTCCTCCATTTGGATTTGTTTCTTTTTTTAGTTCATTCTCTTTCCTCTCATTCCTCCTCTGGTTAAACTCCTAACTCAAGGCTACCCCTCTCCAAGCTCACGCTTTCAAGTCTTAACAAGCCAATTAAGAGCCTCGATCCCCCCCTTTCCCTTTTGGAAGCTTGGCCTATTTTCTCTCTGTCAGTGATAATTCCCTTCACTCCTCAGCACTAATGCCTCCAATCTTATTTCCTTATTTTCTCTTACCTTCACTCAGTCTCCGGCCATTTGCTTCCTATAGTTGATGTAGAGCATGCAAGGGCTTGGGACCACATGCCTCCCTCTCACACACTTTGTCGACCCATCCATCCATCCAACCATCACAATCTGGTACTCCTCCATAAAAGGTTTTGTGGCTCTATTCTAATGTCACACTACTTCCACCTTTGCTCCTGACAGATAAGAGTCATAATTCACATTTCTGCTAAAGGTCAGGGAAACGTAAACATAGTTTGTATTCGGGCGTTTGAATAAACAACAGATGCTTCTTCTGTCTTGGAGGACAATCCCCATATTATGTTCCAAAGTCTTCAAAAATACTGTTCACAGGTAAAATGTACAGAATTAACGCAAAGGAATATCCTTTGGGAAATGAGAATGCAAAACAATGCAAAACATAGGCTTAGTAAGCTTACTTGCTTTTCTGAAGCTCTCAACCACATCTCATGGCCTTCTAAGGATGCAACTGTCTCTGGTGTCAAAGTCAGACGTTTTGTCCAAGGTAGAGGTCTTCACATTTCCACTTGTTTCCTAGTAACTGAGTCGGGCCAGGTCCACATTATTTTCAGTCTAATCAGGTCTGGTAGGGTTCTGTCATATTGCCTTGGGTATTGGGGCTGTGTGTAATTATATCTAATACCCAGATCTGTTCAGACTGACAATTAATCATCACTCAAGACGCGATAGTTGTTTAGATATGGGGAGAAGGGCACACACTTTCAGACAGTGTCTCCAGGAAGACATTCACTGTGTTTGTACACATGAAAGTGACAGACATATCTGTGTGAAGAATGAAAAAAAGAGACCTTGACAGAGAAGTTCCAACCAGGTTTACTTTCTCACCTCCACACACCTAGTCAATCTCAGCTTAAGGTGGGTGTGAATGTCTGATTGTTGGTTTTGGATAGGTACAGAAAATGTCAGATGCAGCCGGTGTCAGAAAGGTGTGTGTGTGTGTGTGTGTGTGTGTGTGTATTCAACAAATGATGAAACATCAAATAATGAACAAATGACTGAAATGCTGTTTCATCAGTCGTTCAAACAACCTATGCTTTATTTTATTTTTTCCTGACAAGCAACCTTCTGTGGTCATGCGAATAATGATCATTTTTCTGGAGAGGACAGTCTCATAGCACCAAATTATTCTCATTAAGCTAATTCAGTAAGAAAAGGTTGTTCAAAACTATGAAAGAGACTGCTGTATTGACTGCATGTAGGGACAAAACCACTGGCTGTGAAACTGGATCATTGTTGAGCCAAAATGGAGCCTGGGCTGAACTATCAAGTTATTCATTCACTTTTATCAGACCAACCAACCTTCCACTACCAACCTCCAGAAACACCTCATCACAGAGAGAATCTGGGATGGTTTCACACACAGCAGTGGTATTCTTTCACTGCCGTTTATCAATGTCTCTCTCCCTCTCTCTCTCTGCCCCATTATTGAGCACAGCTTTCCATAGAGCAGTAGCACTGTGTTGATCTAAAACCATTACCATGATTTATCTTCCTCTCTCCAAGCAAGAATTCAGCTTTACTGGAGCAGTTATGGATCCAACCTCTTGTATCTTTTCCTTCCTTCTCCCCTTCTGTTTTCTAATTTGGAGGCTTCACCTTGTGCCACTCAGCCTGGTGTAGCAATCAGAGCCATACATATGGTTTGAATAATTCTTATCAATATTTATTAGCAATCTGTCTGGGGGTATAATTAACTAAATAATGATCTAGAAGTCAATTAGAAGCCCACAAGCTGTGGTTGGATGGACGACTGTGTGAGAAAGACGCTCTGGTGAGAAGGAGGGCAGGCTTTGTAATGAGGAGAATTAAGGGGCTTGATCTCGAAATCAACAAGAGACTGGGAGAAAAAGAAAATCAAAAGGACGGGAGATGAACAGAGATAATTAGAAAACAATAGCAGAATAAAGGAGATACAAAAATATAAAGGTAAGCTTCTCAAGAAGGGGGAGCTGAGGTGAAGCAACAGAAAAAGAGATGAGAGGACAAAAAAAGATCACACCAGAGTTCATTAATTTAGCACAATTCAATTCTGTTTCCCTCTCATCAATGCGACTTGGCCTCTGTAAATCTAAGCTGACCTCAAAGTGTAGCGGAGGGGTTCAAAAATACCCTTCTCGGAAAAATGGGTTGGCAAGAGCGAGGAGATAATTGGCTCAACTCTAAACTCGTTATCTGGGAACACACAATTAGAGAAATGAAGCTGTCCGTTAATTAATCTGTTTTTAAAGTGCAAGCCTTGGAGGGTCTGGTGCCTTGCCTCAGTCTGTGTGACAGATTTCTTTCCAATTATATGACATTATCGGCACACCAAGAATCCCAGACTCCACATACTGTGATCCCCAATTAGTAGCAGCTCAGCGTTGCCACACACAGTCAGACAGAAGGCTTAGCTAACCTCTCCTTAACATCCCATTAATTAAAGACGATTTTACTCCTCATACTAAACTTGAATCACATTGTACCCTGCACGCTCCTGTGTTTTCTAGTTGAAACCACTGTGGTTTGATTGACTGTGCATTTTTCCACTTTCCTGTTTTTTGACAGGTTCTCTCTTATTTTGCCTGCAGGGCTTCTCTTTTCTGGGCCTACCTGATGGTTACATCACCACAACGCCCCAGGGTTGTTCTTCTCTCTGCCTAGGCAATTAGGTTGAAAAAACTGTATAAGGCTTCAAAAACAGGCTCTGAACAGTTGCATACTTGCTTTAAATTAGGCGTTCATGTGCACATAATGACCACCCTGTGTATCTTGTGTTCCTTCAGGCCGTTCGTTGTTTGTGTCCTCAGAAATTAACGCTATGAATGTGTAAAATGCCATTGAGCCTATGAACTGTGGGGGGAAGTATGTCAAAATGTAAATTAATGTCAGTAGCAGACTTTGAACAGATTAGAACAGCAATGGTATAAAGAGTGTGGCCATGTTTAGTTATGTTTATTGGAATATATGCCAGTGCCAGCTGCATTGTGGACATTCTTTTTTAATCCAAGTAGACACAGAGTATACAGGCAAGTGGGTGTACAGTGCCTCTTGCATCACAACTGCTTGCGTACTGCCTGTGCATTGTTATAAACATTTTGCAAACTGTTTGTTCATTGTCCACTAAGAGTGTCTTTGAGATTAATTTGGTCCATCCATTTTTATCTATGTCTGATAGACATAGACAAAGGAAACCAACTGGTTCTGTGGTCTCAAGACTCCATCTTTACACACCTCACAGTACAAGACATTCAGTGAAGATGGTTGTTTGTGATCTGGGAACACCCTTCCAGGTGTTGGGAGGGGTCACACAATTCCCTTTTACTAAGTGATCAGCTTTGGTCAAGGCCAATACTGAAACAGATGAAATGCTGAGTGATTCCAAGTCACACTGACTTTATTTAACAGATGTTGCCTTACTGCATGTTTTGACCTCATTCTCTAGAGCCAGTCACCCAACTGACTCCCATTACATATCTTTACAATGCCTTCTCCCTACATGACAGAGGGAGACTCACTTGTTTATGAGGATGAAAAGACAATCATTTCTCTCCTCACAGTGCTGGTAGGACCGACTAAAATCAAATCACACATACAGACAGCCCTGTTTACACACACTCATACACACCTACATTAAGACAAAGTACAGACAGCCTCAGCATTTCCACATACTAATTAGAGGCTGGTTAATGCCAGAACAGCAGTGATCTGAAAATGAGCTGAAAATGAGACAAATCACCACAACACCGCTATCACTGTTTCTGTGTGCCATCCATTACATCTCACTACCATGTGCCATATGCACAAAAGCACAGTCTCAGTTAATGATGGTGATGACACAGTGGTGAGCTGGCTTGAAGCCACCTGGTCCAGCGATCCAGGTGTGCCCACTGTGGGACACAGAGGAGGATTTATCCATGTCACAGTGATACCACACAGTCAACACACCAGCATCCAGTCAGCAGCAATCATTACATTCTTAAATATTACTATCACTACTCCCTCTTCTTTTACTTCTACTGCTGATATTACTGCTGTTCAGTGTACCAGCTGTACTGCTTCTACTCACACAAACATATTCTCATTATATTTGTCACAAGGCAAACATAAGGTCCACAACACCTAAGTGTGCTGTGGGGGCAAAACCTCAAGACCTTAAACAATATTGTACACAGTGTTTTGTTTGTCATTTCTCACCTAAAGAGCCCTGAGTTCATTATAAGTCAAAGTCCTGTGATTATTTATCTACTTTTCAGGTCATTCTGTGTGAAAAACATTGAGTCATACTACTCAGTTTCAGTTTTATTTATATAGCGCCATATCATGATAAAGTTATCTCAGGGCACTTTTTCATATAGAGCAGGTCTATTTGTTAGGGCCTGAGCACGAAGTCATGCAAAGACCCTATTGTATCTGAAGGAATTATTATTATTATTATTATTATTCTTTCAACAAATTAATCGCATTTTTGAGGGGCTAAACATACTTGAAAACTCCTGAAATTTTGCACACATGTCAGAAGTGGTGAAAATTTAGATATTTTATGGGTCTTGCACATTGGTGTGGCAAAATGGCTCAATAGCGCCCCCTACAAACTTTTAATGAACTAGCCCCTGCGGCACGTTTCACCTAGATGTATGAAATGTGGTATGTATTATGTCCAGACTTAGAAAAAAGCCTCTTGGAGCCCTACCCTAAACCCAACAGGAAGTCAGTTATTTTTAATAAACTCGTGTAATTTATGCCATTTGAGGGCTCCGTACTTTATCTATCTCCTCCTAGAGATTTTATCGGATCTCCTTCAAATTTGGCCAGAACAATCTCAAGACCTTGTTTTGTGTTTTGCCGTCAAACAGGAAGTGGTTTATAACTGGACTGTACATTGTCCAAGAGGCCCCAAACTTATCATGTTTCATGACCCCCCAGCCTGAAGGCATAGCACCACCTATTGGCAGCAGGAAATGACACATTTTAAAGTCTGACATGCAACTCCAAGGGGGTTGAGCAGAACAACCTCAAGTTTGGGCAGTAAAGCCTTAAGAGCTTGATGATGCTTTACAGTGAAAATTGTGAGTTTTCACTGAAGGGTGTGGCCATGGCAGCGAGGCGAATTTCGATGCTTCATCATGAAAAATGAAACTGTTGTAACTCGGCTCCAAATGATCAGAACTTTTCCATATTCCTCACTTTTGATGAGATTCACGGCCTGAACACATGTAGGGGTCAATATTGAATCAAAGTCATAGCACCACCTAGTGACAACAGGAAGGTACAAGCCCTACACTTTTAATCAGTACTCCTAGCAGGTTAACCAGATCCACCTCAAATTTGGTCAGCAAAGTCTTAAGATATTGATGATGCTTCACTGTGAAGATTGTGAGTTTTCATCAAACGGTGTTGCCATGACAACGCATTGTTCGCCATAAACAGGAAGCAGTTTTTTGAGGGGCTAGGGATGCTTGAAAACTCACCAAACTTTGCACATGCGTCATCAGTGGCACAAATGTACATCTGATATGGGTCTTGGGCATGGGTGTGGCAAAACGGCTAAATAGCGTCCCCTACAAATTTTCAAAATCAAAGACCCCCCTTAAAATTTGACATAAATGTATGAAACTTGGCTGGCACATGCGTAATGTTTAGACTTAAAAAAAGCCTCTTGGATCCATACTGTAAAATGCACAGGAAGTCAGTTATTTTGAATGCAATTTCAATTTTTAGTGAAATCTTTGCCATTTTCAGGCCTCGTACTTTGATTAACTCCTCCTAGAGAATTCATCAGATCCTCTTCAAATTTGGGCTGTGTAATCTAAAGACCTTTGTGATTAAAAGTTGTGTAAAGCTTGGTATTTCATTGAACGGCGTGTCCGTGACGTGACGTTGAACTTCGATGTCCTGCCATGAAACTGGAAGTTCTTGTAACTTGACTGTACGCGATCCAATCTGCCCCAAATGTCTCATGCTGGATAATATTACAGGTCTGAGGACATTTATATGACAATATTCAATTCAATTCAGTTTTATTTATATAGCGCCATATCATAACAAAGTTATCTCAGGGCACTTTATTTATGACTGAACACTTTTATTCAGTCATAGTCATAGCGCTACCTACTGGAAACAAGAAGTAAGCCTTGTGAGACAAGCATCATTTGATTTACATGGCACAGCAGCAGAGGGAGGAGGACAGGAGGAAGGACTGACTCTCACTGATGTCTGTCTTCTTCATTCTGTCTAAACTTCACTAAGGAATATTATCAGGCAGAATCAGATACATTTCACTCTTTTGTGCACTGTCCAAAACACATGAAAATTCAGATGTGTGTCAACTGGTTGGTGTCCAGCAAGCCCAGAGTGGGACTCATTTTCAGCCCAGGAGTTTCATGCTTCAGACCAGCCCACTTTAGTTCACAAACCATTATGCTGGAGATAAATAGTTATAGCTTTACTATGTAAATCTGCTACAGTGCACTATTCTTGACGACCTTATTATTCACATTGTGTATTTTTGTAGGACATATACATATACATGAAACATGAACATTTTAGCACTTTAGTTGACAATAAGCGAGCTAACAGCTATCCATAAACTAACAAGAACACATGATGACGGACTACTTTATGGGAGACGTCATGTGCTCTCACTCTCTCACCCATACAGATTAGTGCTTTCTCAGCCACACAGATCATTTAATGGCTGCACTGATCAGATATCAGATAAATGCTTCACCAACATGTTACATGCATGTGTTAAAATCGCTGGAGCTGTTAATACTAATGCTTCCTATTGCTTTAATAAGACAGTTTCATCTCGAATTACAGTCCGTCTTTAAAGCTTCTTGGTTGTATTTACACGTGACTGTTTTGACATCCGGCAGCTACCTGATCCACCCAAACACATGAAGTGGCTCAGGGTAAATAGGGTATTAGTTAAACATTCACGCATCTTTTGACTTGGGCTTACAAGGCCAACTTCAGTCACCAACTCCAAATACAACCTGGTAGCTATTAAAAAGTTCTACATAAACATAAAAAATAAATGATATATTGTAATTCAAATAAAAAATTTAAAAAGAGGGAAAAAGAAAAAGCTGATAAAAATAGCAGAGGGAATCCATCACAAGTAACACAAAATTTAAAAAATCAGGCCAAGCCAGGTGTAGACAGCTTGGCACATTCAGACATATTCTCCTGTTTGATTTGATTTGCCTTCCTTTGTGTGACTGTGTGTATGCAAATGTGTGTGTACGGACTAGAACAAGCTCTGTGGTTTTTTAATTCAGCCCGTGTCAGAAGAGGTTTGGTAAATAGGGTCTACAGAGCTGTTCCACACTCTGCTACTTTATGAGCTCTCTCAAGTTGGAGACATAATTCCGTTCAAGGTACTTTAAAAGTCAGGGAGATGCCAGAGGGGAAACGAGAAGAGAGACAGCCCACACACACGCACATGAGCACACACACAGGAGAAAGAGGGGAGATGGAGAAAAGTACTACAGAGAGGGGATGTGTGTGAATAGTTAGAGGGGTGAAGTCCAGCCACAGTATCAGCTCTCGCCTCTCTTCTCTTTTGTTCTCTAAGCATGGACTTTGCTGTGGTAAGCTTTACAATGCATGAACTTCCTCCATGAAAAGACCTCTCTTGCCATTTCATTCCAGTCCTCCCACAAACATTCTTCACACAGTATCATACTAGTCTCAGTCTCTTTTTGCTCAGACCCGAGACTTAAAAGACGGGGGAGCTGTGAGTGATGAAATAAAGACACAGAGCAGATCCACTCGTCTGATCCAGCAGAGAAAATGATGGGGCCGCGCTACAAAATAAAGCCTGAAATATCTTTGTCGTCAGAAATATTCTGTAAAATGAAGAATACATGAGCACTCAAAAGAATTTCACTGTGTTCTGTCAAACTTTCATCCTCTGCTGATCAAAAACTCGATGCGCTGCTTCCCTGCTGGACTCCTGCATTCACACACTCGACACAATGACGCGTTTTGTCTTGTGGGCAACTGTGTTTGATCTCTGGATATGAGAACATACAGGAGTAACAAGTGGAGAAGTTGCCGTGCCCTGCATGTATCTTGCATTAGCACCATTTTGGGATTTCACAAATGAGACTTCTCTGAGTTTAATGAGCAGAACTAAAGCAGCACATATTATGTGACTTCCTGTCTGTTTATAGGAGGATACAAATTGTCAACATGTTGAGGTTTTCAGTGTCCCTGCTGGTTTACTGTGTTTTAAACAATGATGTAGTCATGAGCATAATTGCCATGGGGGAGTGGGGGACACGCCCCCCCCCCCAATGTATGAAAGCAGAAATTGTCATCCATTGATGCAGGTTCAAGCTCAGGGCTGGACTGGCCATCTGGCAGAACAGGGACTTTCCCGGTGGGCCGCGCCTCTAAATGCATGGTGTATATGGAGGAGGTCTATCCACAATTAAAATTATCATAACTCACTGAATATTCAACCAATTTTCAAGCCATACAAAGTACTTTATCTTATGTAGATAGCCTAGTAACAGTAATATTTCTATAATACAATATTTAAGATGAACGTCCTATGTAATTAGTCTCTAAGTATATTCTTTTTTCTTACTGCACATAAAATGGCTGCCATGATGATGTAATTTTGTTCATAAAAAGACTTCAGTAATAAAAAAGATGTAATTACAACAAACACTAAAGTTAAAAGATTAAGTACATTTCTGGCAGGCTTCACAATTCGGTTTTTAATTACATTTATAGTGAAATATTCACATTTTCCTAATTTACATTTAAAATCACATATAGAAAATAAAAAATATATGTATCCAGTGTTTCAACTGGGTTGTGCAGCGTTGCAGTGTAACAGTTACACAAACCTGTTTTACAGTTTTGTACAACTGAAGAATGAAATGAAATGACTGCATGTTTATAAGCTTTTATAGCTGTAATCCCATATAAATGTTTAAAAAGACTGATGATGATTGATAAAAATAATTTTCAGCATTTTACTGATATGTTACTTTGACAAAAATGTTCCTATTTCTTTTCTTTACCTGACATACTCATTACATAGCTTTAGTATTTTTAGGGAGTGGCACGGTTGGTTGGTTGGTTGGTATACATATAAAGGGGAGTGCAAAGATGGGTGGAGTGTGATCAGATCAACTGTGGTGAGCCGGTCTGGGCCAAAATGCCAGGGCCGTTTTTTGTCCCAGTCCAGCCCTGTTCAAGCTCATACTTTTCTGTGGTTAATCACACTTGGTCAGATGGCAGCCTTCATTGTTCTAAGCGTAGTGGCGTACATACCACATGCACACAAAAAAAAAAACCTCAAGAGAAGAGTGTGTGTATAAGAGACAATGGAAGCAAAAGAGGCAGACAGAAAGCGGACTGATAAGATGTGGCTTCGAGGTGAGCACCAAGACATTGTATTGCTCAGAATGATCTGAAATTGTTTTTAAGATGATTGGAGATTTTAAAGCAGGAGAAAGAAAAAGATTGGTCTTTCTCAAATTCTAACTATGTGTGTTCATGCTAGTGGTTACTCCATCATCAGCCCATACATTTCACTTTATTGTTTGTAATCTTGCAAATTCAGCTGGCATTTGATTGGGGACAGGTGTCATGTCAGGTGGGCTGACTGATCCATACTCTCCTTCACTTACACATCACCGTAAGCCATTTTTATACTATCCCTCAAAATCCATTTCTGCATATACTTGTCAAAAGAAATATGTCATACAGTTGGAAAGTTAGGGTTGCTCCCAAAATACTGATAATTCAAATGATCAGTTGAGGAGCCCATGACTCAAATCTCAGGTTGAGTCGAAGCAGTGCCCTTTGCAGAGGATACAGCACACCAAGCAGCACAGAACTGAATCTGTGTTCTCCCCACAGTCCTCAGCACATGTTGTGAAGGCTGGAGTGTAACTACAAGTATACGAGATGGAAATGTTGGCTACTAAATCACCGCCTAGCGATCATCCTAACTGGTCATAAATCAGACCACTGGGCCCCGTTTCACACTAATTAGAGCCCAATTATGTCCTATCATAAAACATAACTGCACCCGCCATTAATTAAGCCTTGATAGCCCTCTGTGGAGCTCTAGAGGGCTTTCTGGGGCCATATGCAGTGTGTGTGTGTGTGTGTGTGTGTGTGTGTGTGTGTGTGTGTGTGTGTGTGTGTGAGTGTGTGTGAGTGTGTACACAGTGGGTGAGTGAGAAAAAAGAGAGGGAACGACATAGAAAACGATGTGATCCTACAAGATGATGCCAGGCAAGTCCTCTTATCTTCACCTTCAACTCTGTTCCCCGTAGACAGCCCTGGTGTTCAATGGAGTAAAAGACTGTGTGTGTGTGTGTGTGTGTGCAGGTGTGTGTGAGTTAGAAGGTGGGAAGGGGGGCGTAGTACCTCTGAGAGCAAGGTTAAGAGCTTTAGCCTGCCTGCCACACATCACACCTGAGGCATGTTCTCTCCCACTCTGCTGAGAGATAAGCTGAAGCCCTCCAGCCCAGTATCTGGCTGGCTCTCTGAGCTAAGACTAACATATCCAGCCACAGACTGGAGCAGCTTTAATGTCATCCACTGCATCTGCCCACGTTTGTCTGGACTTTCAATAAGCAGCACAGACCTTCTATATTGCATAGACACTGTAAAATATACAAAGACAGTTCATAATGTTGTAAAAGTCCTTAACTCAAACACACATATATCAAAGAAATGGTGGCTGTATCACTACCTTTCCAAACATGCTGAACTGTTGAAAGAAGCGAAAGCTATGATTTTATTTTATTATAAGCATATGATTTCTGCAACTAAAACTACTTGGAGAAGATTAGACAGAGATGGTGGTCATGGTTAAAAGAAACATTTACTGTGGTACAGTACTGTATGAGATGCGATGAAAACAGAATGGTCTCCCTTGAAACTTGAATTTTAGAGGCGGTGGGATTGCACATAAAGTCAATGCAAATAGTGGAAGTGGAAGCAAATAGAGACAAGTCAGTTAGTCATTATTTTCACGAGTACAAGAGGTCGCTTGGAAATACATGTTAAAGTTGTCCATGCACTAGTATCAATAAAATGGCACTTGATTTTAGACAAACTCTTGAAACAAGTCAATTGTATAATATAATAAAATATTAAATATTTCACCATGTTAAGTTCATTTTTTATTTATCAGAAAAAAGCTCAATAAAACATTTCAGACTGAGCTTCCAGCATGTCAATGTCTGCATTTAAACACGCACACAGGTATTTCTTACATGCATGGACCTCTCCCTCAGACTCTCTCAATCTCTCTGTAGCAGAACTCAGTATATCTCCCCTGTGCATCTCCCCTGAAGCTACCTTCTTAATTAATCATTAAGCTAATTATCAGCAGAGCAGCATCCCATCCCCATCCCCTCCTCCCCCTCTGAGGACCACCCACACAAACAACACGATTAGATAAATGGAGAGGGAAGACAAGGGGGGAGATGGGTTGAGGAGGGAGATGCAGCCTCCAAATTTGTATCACAACTGCCACAAACACATAACCAGTCATAATAAATGCTTCATGAGATTTTATGGTCCAACCACAGGATGTGGAAAACCAATGAGTGTGCATGTCTTCAATGTTGATGCAAGGACGAGGAATGAGGCTCTTTGCTGTCAGAAGAGCTTCAGTCCAGCTTGGATGGCTGTCATCACATCCTGGACTTTACTGTTTCTATTGAGACATAGTCAGAGAGGTGTTGGAAAAAATGGTGGTTTCAAACAAATCCAGTCTAGTGTATCAAGTCAGCATCTCTCCCTACTGTTAACCAAGTGCTTTGTATTGCCTAAACCGAGCTATATAAAACACTTTAATTGGCAGGAGTGTATGTTGTAGAAAAACAAATTAAATATGTTGGAAATGGACATTTGCAGATGTATTCAACACAAACATGTTCTCATTATATAGACAAAAATGTAATCAGTGCAACATACATTACAGGAGGACAGTGGTCCTCATCCCCCCCACAGCCCTGTCAGATGAGCTCAAGTACACAACCATTGCCACACATGTTCCAGATGTGTTCATTTGAATTGACTTTAAACCGGATGTCAGTTAACTCTAATTATGTAAAAGTGGATTGACTTTTTTCTTCTTCTTCTTTTCTGGAACTGTCAGTGTTCAGGCTTGGTCTGTTTTTATTCTATTTCTCATTTGGTTTGGTTTTAGTTTGTAATTGTATGATTACCACTTGGAGTGGCAGCAGTTGTTACAGTTAGGTAAGGTGTTACAGCTAACTCAGGTTGGTGGGGTTATGTCCTGTTCAGTCCCCTTAACAGAGCTGGTAGTTCTTAGGTTATTGTGACAGTAGCTATGCTAAAGATCAGCCTCACAACAATCCTCCTCAGCTTCTTTTTTGGTCCAGTACAATGATGTCTGCGCTGTCGTTTCTGCCAAAGTTCAGATGGCTATAATTGAAAAAGTTTTTACTGTGGCTTAAAGTCTTAACAGCACAGCAGGAGGGCATCAGAGGGTGAAAAGTGTCTAGACGACCATGGGAGTGTGTGTGTGTGTGTGTGTGAGTGTGTGTGTGTGTGTGTTTGGATGGTGAGTGTGTCTAGGAAGTTCCCATCTGCTGAGCAGTCCTCTTACATGTCATACAGACGTGCTGGTATTGAAAAAGGAGCAATTACAGTTTTAATATCACTTCAGCGGCAGCACTGTTTGGTGGCTTTTGTTAAGCGTGGGGAACCTCCCCCCCCCCCTTGACTAATCGACCAGTCATTAAAAGCATATCACTCTGTCTTCTGTAGAATGAAATAGCAGCATTAAGAAGTGTTCCTCACTGCATTCAGGCCTGACAGACTGCCAGCAAAGAAACACATTTCTGTGGAACACTGCTCATATCTTGACACCATGATATTATGACTCTGTCATCTGACAGCATACAGGAATGCATAAAACAAATGGAAAAGCCAACATGAATAGGAACTTTGAAGCTCAAAGTTGCATCATTTTAAACTGAATGTTTCTGTGTCATTATTTTAATTCTATAATGTAGGTTATATAAGTTATTTTACTCTACATGTCTCCTGTGGTGGGAGATACAAATGGCAGGTGTTTGGAGGTGAAGGATGTGGGTCTTGATTTAATTATTATTTATAACTTATTTTCTTTTTCACAGGCCAAACAAGTTCTACCTCATCAGATGTTTCACCTTCATAAAACTGATGAGCTACTCTCTTTCTATTTGTTGGAGTTTGCTTTAACATCTAAATACTTTGTCTGATGTACAAACTGCAATGAAGATGTGACTGACTGTCACTCAGCTTGTCAAGTCGCCAGTGGCTGGTTTTAGAACACAAGGCATGTCACTTGTTTCAACAGCCAATCAGCTTGTAGTGAAGTCAGCTGTTCATCTCGACCCTCTCGTTTTTTTTGTTTTCACCATTTCATCAATACTAGAAATGCAACTGTACCAAGTAACTCACTATCACTATCCTCATTCATGTTTTAAGATGCTACAAATCCTATCCAGCTACAAAAAAAAGCCTGAAAAGCCGGCAGTTAGAACGGAAGTACAGAGAGTCGTTGCTATGGAAACGACCGTCTTATCTAGTCGCACTGGTGTAAACGGTTTCAGAGCGCTGCAGACCGGCGTATTGCAAGTAGTTGCAAGTTTCAACTCGTCTTGTCGCAAATCTTTGGTCTGAACTATGGAAGCAAATCTGTCTCACCAGATTTTGAAATTTAAAAGCCATTGAATTTCTAGCACTGAATGTTTTTGCATTGAAATTATGTATCTGAATTTTTTTGCCTCTGAATTCAACTCTTTCAGTTTTCAATAGTAAATAACAATAACAAATTCTGAATAAAAAATTAAAGTTTTAAAAATTTCTGATAACATATATTCAAGTTGCTCCAATTTGATAGGCCAAATTCAGATCCCAAAATTCGAGTTACAAATTCAGATTAGACATCCGGGATACCAAGGAATGGATGTTGTCTCAAATTGAACCAACATTCAGCCAATCAAGTTACAATCAATCATGTGATGCCAATGCTTGAAATCACAGGAAGGCGGTCAGCTGAATTTGTGAACATTGAAAAATAAAAGTAAAAATTAGTTATTGAAAATTTGAAGTATTGAATTCAGAGGCAAAAAATTCACATACAGACATGCAATAGATGTCGTGTGTACAAAATAGACCAACATAGTAAAATTACAGTTTGGACACTCAGGATGGCAAAATTATTGATAAATTGTGGACAGATTCTCAAAGTCAAAGGAGAAACAGTTACAATGGTACAAGGTTATTAGAAGTGCTGCACCTACTACAGAACCACTAATACAGTAGTAGTAGACTAATTTATCTAAAACCAAAAAACAGCACTGCAACTGCCTGTTACATACAGGTACATTAAATGCGCGTTTATTGAAGCTGCATTCACCTGCCTATGCCTCATTGAACATAATAGAATTACGTTATATAGAGCCGAAAAATATCGAAAAAGGTGGTGAGAAGTGGTCAGCAATCTGCAAATGAAGTTGTTTTTCCTTTCTGATCACTGAGGTCAGACATGAACACAACAGCATAAAGAACAGCAGCAGAAACTTCACAAGGTGGAACCTCCCACATATGTATGACTCTATTAATATTTCAACACAGGCATTTTGATCAAGTCCTCCCTCCACGCCTTACTGCCAGACAACGGCCTAATTGACCCTACATCTGACAGCCTGCTCAAAGCACTAGAAACACAAAACAGCCAGCAAAAACCTCCCATAGACCATCCCCTCACTGTCTCTTCCTCCTAAATCCGGGTTTATGGGTTCAAAAATCCCCAAAGCTATACTAATATGACCCACATTAACATTTCCCCCATGGTGTCGTCCTCACAGAGCAAGGGGTTGATTGGGTTTAATCATCTGCTGTGTGAGGAGCGCTCCCAGGCTTTAGTGTTCAAACGTGTTAGCAGATGACAGACTGGGGTGTGAGACTAGGTGTGAATTGAAATATCAATGTGGAGACGGGAGCTAATGGGATTCATATCGATCTGACATGACAAGGACAATGTGGCAGAGCAGAGATACACACATAATCAGCCATTCAAATCTACCACAATGAGCCTGATCCAAACTGAAGACCTCCATGCACAGTGGGGGATTGTGCGTATGTGTCACTGGCTTGACAAACACTGTTACTTTTTGAGTCTCCTCCAGACTGAACGGAAACTGAAGACTGTTGACAACAAACCTCCATATGCCAAAGCTGAGCCCTCTGTTAATTCATCCCTTTCAAGATTCAAGATGTTTTGGATAAATGTTCGATAAATCACCCCAAAATACATGACCTCGACTGACACCAGCTGTTATGACAATGACAAAGTTTCTCCCCCACAGTTATGTTGCTGCCTGGAGCCATGTTTCTACCTGCAGGCAGTGTTTCTCTCTGCAGTGATGATGTTCCTTCCTGTGATGACAACATTTCAAGCAACACTGACAACAACTCTACCCACATTGATAATGTGTCTACCCACGGTGAAGCCCTCTGAGCATCAGTGTTACGACTGCGGTTGTATTTTGTTGCAAATGTATGAGTCTCTTTCCATCAGTGTGAGAGTATGCATGATGTGAGTCAGGTGTCAATGTGTGTATGCATGTAAATAGGTCTGGGTTGGGATGAGTAAGCAGTTGGTTCACCAGCTATCAGCTCCAGCAGGTGATTGGCTCCTTCTGGATGACAGCCCACTACATAAGGAGCTAAGATGGCATTGGCTCTGTGCAGGGGGGAAACACTCATCTCCCTCATCTCCCAATACGAAGACATTTTGACTCTCAGTGCAGATCATTTTTCTCTCCCAATACTGATTGTGACACCAAGACTCTGGGTGTTGGCTAATTAAAATCTTTATACCTCGCCATGTGTCATGTGTCACCATTCTTCTATGTGTAAGGTAACATGAGGCTGTACGTAAATTCTTCTGTAAGTGGAGACGTTAATGTCCCAGCATTCTTTGTAGGCATGTACAAGTTGTTATTAGGTCACTCTAGAAGGTTTATTTTATATAACTGCATGATCTCAACTTTAGAAAAACAATGTGTGTTTCACTCCCCAAGCTTAGGTTAGGGGGAGTGGTCCCCCCCAGATCTACATCTATATGTATACATATACATGTATGTATGTATGTATATATACACACACACACACACACACAACTGACCAAAGTAGACAAAACAACCTGTAACTTCATTTCTTGCCATTAAAATAAATCAAAGTTGAGTGTTAATGTTAAATGTTAATGAAGTCAAAATTGTCAAGCTATGGACAATCTAATGTAATCTTAATGAGCTGTTTGGATTTAATTCAGTTTAGTTTTGATTTTGGAAGGAGGCACATGGACACACTTTTTGCCTTTTGAACAACATTGTGTTATCTTAAACAAACCTTAAACATCAATTAAAATGTTAATAATATTGTTAATTTGTGTGCACAATGTACTGAGTTTAGAGTACTAATTAAGTAAGCCAAGATCAGAATTTAAAAACCATCAGACTTGTATTTTGTGCTTTATGAAAAGTGGGTTAAACGTCAAACTTGGTATTTTATACAGCACATGACAGCAGTTTTCTCTCTTTTCAGCTGTGTTAGTTGCAAAGGATATCAATAATGCCTCGACAACCTGACATTATGTGACACCAAATGAAATGACGGCAAACTTGATGCTCTGTGACATCCGCTGAGAGCTGCTGTGACACCAGCTATCACAAGCACCAACACATGATTTATGTCTGGGACTTAAAAGTTCACTTAGGCAGACATAAACAACACGCAAATAAATGCCACAAGGCAATGGTGTTGTCAAAACAATAGGACAAACTAAACGCCCATGCCAATCACCAATTAAGATCAATGTCCTCTCAGAAAGATCGGGACTGATCAGGTCAGGACTGTCTACAGGCATGTCTGCAAGAGGGAAGTGACATTTGCGAGCAGTAAGCCAGGACTGAAGACTGATCATGAAAAATGGATACATTGATTTTGTTTTGTGGGAATGGGGTGATGATGTCTGACAAACACTATGTTTAACATGTCAGAGCAGCATCACTCAGCAATTAGCTCAGTGCCATTAGAATGATCGGGGGTGTTTGTGTTGCAGGAGCCAGTTTCATCATAGTTGTGACGTGAGCAGAGATTTGCAAATTGAGGTAATTTCTCTTGTTCTTGCTCTTTTTGACATGTTTCACAAGACAGCTGCAAACACACCTCACAGTGTGTGTTCAGGGACACTGCAACAGGCAAGCAGTGCCTTATTGGCCTTTATGAGATTTGACAGTGGAGAGATGACAGGGATTAAAGAGAGAGAGGTGGGGAATTATATGCAGGATTTGAACCAGGGACGTTGTGACTAATGGTCAACACCTTAGAGCCCAAGGCACCAGTACTCCCCAAAGACTGTGCATATGTGTATCCAACTGAAACAGCAAAAGTGGCTGGAGGAAAAGTAAACTTCTTGAATCAAGAGATCCACACAGTTGTTGGTGTCTGGGCTGACGGGGACAAGGAGCAAATGATCCGAATCTTGACCAAAAGACCAAAAGGGACACTGTTTATTCAACAGGGAACATCAGAAGCATCCCAGTGACACTCCCTTACACGGCCGGGCTGTCAGAACATCTATCCAGAATCTTCAAGTCACAAGGAGTCAGCACTTACCACAAACCATTAAACACATTAAGATTTTTGTTGGTGCCCTGCTGCTTTATTTCATATCTGATAAACTGCTGGACATTCTAAATTAATATAATGCAGATCTCAATCTTGCCTGTTAGCAAATGCCACTAAGCCACCTCCATACCTGCACATACATACATACCAGTGACGTGCAGTGAGGTTCATGACTGGTGAGGCACTGACTCCTCTGGAGTCGGATGTAAAAATATATGAACCCAAAATAGAAGCTTATATTTCAATTTTGACCTTAATTGAGACATTTAGTTGTTTTAAAAGCTTTTAATTATGCTTTAATCAATTCCACACTGTTCAACAATACGATAGCAAAAAAACAAAAGAATATTTAATATAAGGTCAAACTCGATTCCCCATTGTGCCTATGGGGCTCAGCACTGCCCCCTATCAGTGCGGCATGGTACTTTCTGCCTCACCCTGTGCATTTTCACTGCGCATTTATGGCCGATCAGAAAGACTAAATATGTCACACACATTCATTAAATATATTAGACAGACTGGAACGTCAGCATGTGTAGTACATGTGTAATCAAACATGTATATTGGCGATATAAAGAGAGACAGCAATGGGCATGCGGCAACTGCCTGCGTCAGTCAGTGTGTGTAGCACAGCGCCGTCAGAGGTGAGGCACAGTTCATCGCTGCCTCACCTCGCCCTTCTCCCATGTATTTGAACAGGAAATGTGTAAATTTAGCGATTTTGACCATAGAAATGTTGAAATCACACAGAAAACAAATTTATAGAACAGTCAAGTGGACAAATTGATTTTCTCTTATCATTGTTAGTATTGTTTTTTTTTTTTATAACAGGTGAGGCACTGCCTCACCTGCCTCCCCTGACTGCACGTCACTGATACATACATACATACATACTACCTTAATACTTATTTTATTATTTTTCTTATTATTAATTAGGTATCTAACTATTATTGTTATTCTTTTGATGATGAATTTTAGTTACAAGTTTTTTTTTCCATTCCCACCACACTGAATGCACAACAATACACAGACATCTTCATGTACATACATGTTTTTTGTTTTTTTTGGTTTGCTCACTCATTTTTTCACTTATTTACTCACTTACTGATTTGTTTGCACACTTACTTATCTATGTTCTATTATATATTACTAATCTCTTCACCCCTTCCATAATCAACAACTCCCCAGAAGGGGGGACTGGACAGGTATGGGACAGTATGGGGGTATTCTATTTTTTTATTTTTCTACCATACATACACAAGTACAATAAGAAAATCTAAATCTCTAATTTACTCAGGTACCTTTTGTTAATTACTCAGTTACTTAAGCTTATCTGTATTCCTATTCTTTTTATTTTGGGAGGGGTGTTATAGTTGCTTCTCTCTCTTGCCTTGTCATGTCTCATATGTAATCACTTACCTTGCCCTAAACACTAAGTATATATATATATATATACACACACACACACACGTATATGAATAATGGAAGATCCCCTTGAGGTCCCCTCCCATTCAGCTGGCGGGTGTCTCACTAAAGGACATTTAAGCAGGAGTTTCCTCTTTTGAACACCTGGTTTTCAAACTCTCTGGTCCCACTCCCCTGGTCGCAGCTATCATCTACCGCCCTCCCAAACCAAACCCCTCCTTCCTCTGCGATCTCTCTGACCTTCTGACCCAGCTCTGTGCCATATCACCATCTGTACTCCTCCTAGGAGATTTTAATATTCATATCGACGATCCAACCTGTAAATATGCCACAGAATTTCTGGAAATGCTACACTGCTTCAACTTCTCTCAACACATCAACTTCCCCACTCACAACCGTGGCCACACCCTGGACTTGGTTTGCTCCACCGGTCTCACCATTCCTCATCTATCCAGCCTCAATCCTCACATCTCTGACCATTTGGCCATCACAATAGACTTTGATATCCCCATCCCCACCCCAAAGCACAAACGCACCATAATTTTCAGAAACCTCAAATCCATCTCTCCCTCAGCTCTCTCAGCCTCCATCACCTGTGGACTACTATAACGACACTCTCTCCTCCTGTCTCAACCAACTGGCTCCCATAAAAGCCAAAAAAGTCTCATTCACACACTCAGCTCTTTGGTACACCCCTGATCGCCGCCAAATGAAATCACGAAGACGCCAACTGGAACGACTGTACAAGAAAACTACATTAACAGTTCATCTCCAAGCCTACAAAGACCATCTCCAACAATACAAAGAAGCCCTCAAAACAGCTCATTCCACCTACTACTCACAACTCATAAACTCTGGCTCCAGCAACCCCAAGACTCTTTTCTCCACCATCAGCACCCTTCTCAAACCCTGTGACAACACCTCCTCATCCTTCACAGCCACACAGTGTAACTCCTTCCTCTCATTTTTCCAAACAAAAATCGACACCATTTACAGCAACCTGACCACCTCCAATGCACCTCCCACCTCCCCGCCTGGCTCCCGCCCCTTCACCTCTCAGCCTCTATCTCAGTTCTCCCCTGTGACCCCAATGCAACTGTCCACCCTCATGGCCGGAATGAACAACTCCACCTGCACTCTGGACCCTACACCATCAAAACTTATCAAGGACTGCCTCCCTGCCATCTCCCCACTCATCACTGCAATCATTAACTCCTCCCTCAGCTCTGGAGCAGTCCCCCCCTCACTCAAACTGGCTGCTGTCACACCCATTCTCAAAAAACCTGGACTCAAACCTGACATCATGTCCAACTTCCGGCCCATCTCCAATCTCCCCTTTCTATCAAAACTCCTTGAACGTGTTGTCGCCACTCAGCTAAAATCCCACCTCATCATTTCTCAACATCACAGACACTGCACTCTCCTGGCTCAAATCCTACCTCACTAACAGACACCAGTTCATCCACATCAATAACTGCACTTCCTCCACTGCTCCTCTGTCCCAAGGCGTCCCCCAGGGTTCGGTGCTTGGTCCCCTCCTCTTCATCCTCTACATGCTCCCCCTTGGCAAAATCATCCGCTGTCACGGCCTCCAGTTCCACTGCTACGCTGACGACATCCAACTATACATTTCCACAAAAGCCATCACCACCACGACTCTACACTCACCAACTGTCTCACTGAAATTAAATCATGGATGCAAACAAATTATCTCCAACTGAACAGCAATAAATCGGACATACTCATCATTGGCCCCACATCCCGCATCAACTTCAGCCTCACTTTTGGCAACTGCACACTGTATCCCTCCCCACACATCCGCAACCTTGGAGTAATGTTTGACAGCCAGCTAAAATTTGATCATCACATAAACCACATCACCAGGACTGCCTTCTTTCACCTCAAGAACATTGCCGGTCTGCGCCCCTCACTCTGCTTCTCTGCTGCCGAAACCCTCATCCACGCATTTGTCACATCCAGTCTAGACTACTGTAACAGCATCCTCTACGGCTCATCATCCAAAGTCCTCAATAAACTTCAATATATCCAGAACTCTGCTGCCCGCCTGCTCACCCACACCCGCTCCCGAGACCACATTACCCCTGTCCTTCAAAACCTACACTGGCTCCCTATCACACACCGCATTCAATTCAAAATCCTCCTCCTCACACACAAAGCTCTTAATAACCAGGCCCCCTCCTACCTCACAGACCTGCTCCACCACCACACCCCTTCCCGCAGCCTCCGCTCATCTGAAGCCAACCTCCTCTCCTTGCCTGCGCGGACCAAGCACCGAACCTGGGGTGAGAGAGCCTTTTCCGTCGCTGCCCCCTCCTTCTGGAACTCACTCCCCAAACCCATCAGAGACTGCACTGATCTCCCCACCTTCAAATCCCTGTTAATGTATTAACAATGTATGATCATTTTGTGTCTAGAGCCTGATTTTATGTTGTGTCTTAGTGTTTAATGTTGTTTTATTGTGTCTTAGTGTTTAATGTGTCTAATGCTGTTTTATTGTGTCTTAGTGCTTAATGTAGTTTTTAGAGCTTGACTTTATACTGACATCTATTTTATCTTGTACAGCGTCTTTGAGCACTTAAAAGCGCTTGATAAATAAAATGTATTATTATTATTATTAAGCGAGGCTGAAGCTCTCTAAACAACTGCTGCTCTAAGATAGGTCTAACATCAGATGACAAAGTAGCTCTCTCCCTCTGTGTGAGTGTGTGTGTGTGTGTGTGTGCGCGTGCGTGAATTCACGATTTTTTATGAGATTTCTACCTTTAAGGTCACTCCAAAAATTCCTGAAATGAGCTTTAAACATACACATGCACGAATTGAACATAGAAGTGAAAGTGATACGTGAGCAGCTTGGATTTCTGACTTAAATATCTGACTCTGGTTTGTTTCCAATGGGGATAGAGCTCTACAGATTCTCCAGTGCAGTCTGCACAATACCAGGTCGTGTATTAACACACTCTCCAAATGAAACACTATCACAGGCCCTGAATGTTCGGGTGGATGGTTCCTGGAATAAAACACAGACCCCTCGGTGAGTGTTACACAAGCTGCTGTTGTGTAGGAGGAGCGAAACGCAGGACAGAGAGAGACAGAGAGAAATGCACGACATACTATAGCTCACTGCACCACTCCTTTTATGGCTCTCATGAAACATACTGTGTCATTTTCACATTTATACAACCCACAGAAAGATTTATCCACCACTGATACCATGAAATATTAACTGGGTATAGTGGACTAAATAACAGAAAACACTGGAGTAATAACAATTTCAAATATGTTTGAATATTTCAAATGTGGCAAATAGCAGATGTACATCTGGAAAATATATATTTTTATGTCCTAAAACTAATGTTATAGAATAGAAACCTTTCTACTCTCGGTCTTTGGTCTGTGAGCAGGCCTGCTGAGCTTGGATGCTCAGATCTGGCTGCTTCTTGACAGAACATCAGAAAATCAGACCATTCCAGAATAGGCCAATGGTTTGAATTAGACCAAAACACTGAAGGGTGAATTCACAAAGAATGGATTGCGGCCGCTGATAGCACTAGGAATTGTGCATCACTTGCAACCACTCTCTGCCCCATCTCAAAGTCTTATTCTCAAAAGATATTGTGCTAATGATATTACAGCGCAAATACGCCCATATCGTTTTGCAGCTGAGTGCAATTATCCATGTGGCAAAGTCGGCTATAAATGGTGCCTTTGCACCAAGAACACAGTAGGCAGGTCAATGGCAGAGAAAAGGAGAAAACTGACATTTTCAGACTGCCAGCTACAATCAAAAAGTGATATTCTCCTCCCAAATATCTGCTCACAAGCACGCACATGCATGCACTGGAAAGTGTGGGCATGACACCCCTTATAAATGTGCTTCAGTTACCACCAACTCTCTGAAGATGCTAATAATTGTCACTCTAACTGCATGTGGCTATTAGACTTTTTTTGCAAAGAGGTTCATTTGCATGGAAAGGGGCCAATTTTGCGCCAAATGTATGCATATTCTACCAAATTAAAATATGTGCAAATAGCTCCAGAGCACTGAGACACTATTTGCTTGGCTGTGCAGTTAGGGGTGCTTTTCAACCTTTGTGGGTGCTTTGAAAATTACACGGCTTCTTTTTGTCTTATTTGTGGTTTAGCTGCTGCAAAAGCTGCACAATCCGTTTGTGAATTTGCCTATGAGTGTATTTAAAAACTATGTTCCCTCTCAGAGTATTTTAGCCCTTCACCTAGCATTTTAAGATTAATGATTCAAAGATTTAAAGCTTGCCCAAGTCGCACTGTACATTGAAATTCTTAGAAATTAGTGTTAGAAATTAGTGTTAGTATTCATGATGTTCTCACTGATTGCATTCCATAGGAAAAGAATATCTACAATGTTGAAAGAGTAACTTAACAACAATCCACTTTTCTGGGTGAGTAAATTCTGTGTAGTCACTTTATACTATCAACTGGTTCTGTCCCCAGTCTTTAGTGTTCATTGCAACAGTAGTTTTTTGCTTTCCTTTTTTTTCTTTATGATGTTGCCTTGTACTCCCTAAATGTCCCTGAAGTATAAGGCAATGTCATTTTGCCCAACCTAAAACACAGGATGTCACACAACAATAAGAGCCGTAGAGTAAATTTGTGAAGTCTGATGTGTAACAGTTGTTCATATCTGCACCAGACTCAGGTGTTCAATTATAGTTAGGGTAAGGTTAGCATTTAGATGGATGTGCAACAATATTATCAGAAAAACCTACTGACAATAATTGTCCTTTTAAGCTGGGACAGCCCACACATAATGACTGTTTCCACCAATGTACACACATTTTGTGTGGAAGAAATTCCCAATGACCATATAAAAAACTTTTTTTTAATAAAAAAAATAAAACACACTGATGTAATTTTAAAGGCTTGAAGGTATAGTCAGATGACAATTACACCTCTCACTTTGTAAGTAATAGGACACACTGTCATGCTGCTGAATCACACACACACACACACACACAGTCAGAAAGTAATTAGTAGCATGTGCCCCGCCCCGTTGTTTAATCACAGACAAGACTCTTCCTGACCGTTCGCCTCTCATCATCCCACAGGCCTAATGAAACAGCATGTGCACAAGGGCGTGCGCACACACACACACACACACACATACACACTTCATGTATTCTATCTACCCACCACTTTGTTCAAATCAATCTGCTTTATTAGCAAGAATATTATATATATTATACAAGAACAGTGTTGGAAAAACACATGAATATCATTTACAAAATAACGTGTTTGTGTGTGTGAGTGAGTGAGTGTGTGTGTATGTCCGTGTGTATGTGTCTCTCTAGTCCTCAGCAGGTTGTGTGTGTGTGTGTGTGTGTGTGTGTGTGTGTGTGTGTGTGGGTGTGTGTTTGTGTGTGTGTGTGTGTGTGTCTCATTACGTGCTAACAGTACAGCATGATGGCTAAACACCTGCTAAGGCCTGACCTCCATGTACCTGTCACTGCAAAACAAGCTGTTCTCTCCCTCTCTTCCATCGTCCACTCCTCCTACTTGTTACCACACTTGTTCTTTCTCCTGATCCAGCCCTCCTCCCCTCCTTTTCTTCCTCTCATAACAGGCCTGCTAGTCGTCCTCTTCTCCTAATTTTGATCCCTTGTTCCCTCCCTGGTGACTGTCCTCTGCTCCATCTGTTCTGTTGTATATCTGAGCGATCATCCTCTGCCTTCTTTCTACCCCTCCATTTTCTTTCTATTCTTCCCAAGCAGTTCAAGGAGTTTTTCATTAGTTTGACTGACAATGGCTTTTGAACCCTGATGATGACAAGTTTGGAACGTAAGTAGCTCACACACTGTAAATTCTCAAATAAATTCAAAATACTGTAATACTGACTGGGTCTCAAATGAAGGCCAAGCAAGATAAAAACTCTAGTATACTATGTGCTATAATTACTCATATGGTAAATTCAGCATAATGTCTGTTTCACAAGGCTCTACAACACTGTAAGATGCTCCCTTTCAAAAACATTTTTTCTTTAAATCAATTTGAGCTCAGGTTAGCTCTTTATCAGGTACAGAGGCATGTGACAGATGCCTATATATTTGATACAGAGCACAACATCATATCAGTGAGGAGGAGGTGCAGAAGGTCCAGGCCCTGACCTAGGATCAGGACAGACACTGCTAACTCAACACGGACCACCACCACTGTAGATGTTCCACTTTCTTCACCTGCTACCCCTTTACTTCAGCTCTGTGCCGTTTGATGTCAGGCAGGTAGCGTAATCTTTGGCTGACTACAGTTTTAGCAGTTCATTCTTGACTTTGGCAAAAGTAGTTTGACAACACAATCTTTACTCAATGTCCAGCTTTTTATGGAGCTTTCAACTGGTTCACTGTTTTCATCAGTAAATAGGATTCACTCAGTCATCATGTGACCAGTCCAGAACCTCACTTGTCAGTAACGAGGATGATGAGAAAGGCAGGTGCAGCATGTATGGGGCACACTGGAGTAGGTGATGAGAATCCCAACTGAACATAAGACCAGGACAGACACTGCTAACTCAACAATTCAATTCAATTCAGTTTTATTTATATAGCGCCATATCATAACAAAGTTATCTCAGGGACTACCAGAAGTACCCCAGTAGGACTCCCTTACATGGCTGGACTGTCACAACATATAACCAGAGTCTATAAATCACAAAGAGTCAGCACTTATCACAAACCATTAAACACCTCAAGATCTCTTAAGAGAGGAAAACTGTAGTGGTGTATGACATCACACGTGACAGCTTTGGGGAACACTACATCAGTGAAACAGCAAGGACCCTGAACAAGAAACTGAATGAACACCAGAAACAGACAAGAACACCAGGCCAAAACCACTCACAGCATCTACTAGGAAGAGGTTGGAGGTTTTTGAAAAAGCAAGTTTGATGTTAGATTATTTTGTCACACACACTACCATGCTCAAAACAGCTATAACTCTAGTCTGCTACTCAAGACTGCAGTATGTTCACAATGTTTGAGAATTGTGGCTAAAATGAATGGTATGGAAGAATCATTCTAAAAGTCTAATATAGTGAGCCCCAGTTTTCATTTTGATCAATTCATGTGAAACAATATAAAATGGAGCAAGACGTTGAATTGAGATGTGATCCTCCCTGGCTAGAACGATGGAGGCAGATTGACAGGCTCTACAAGGTTTTACTGCCTCAGAGAGTCGTGTGTCTCCACTAAATTGTTCATTGAAACACTCAAAGTGTTTCAGAATACATGAATGTGTTTGTGTGTATGGTGCTCAAATAGTGTTGCTCAGTTTCTCTCTCATATCCAAATGTGCTTTATTTGCATGAAATGCAATTCAAAGTCAAAAAGAAAATATAGCATACATAACACTCCCTGTTACCTTCAGTAAAGAAAAGGGCTGTTGTATTGTGTGACACCAGTTTCAGGATTGCTGTCTTATCACACCAACACACTCGCTCTTGTAAAGCAAAAAAATAATGCATATCCTTCTCTTTTTCACTGCTTTTTCCCTCTCTGTCTCCTTCTCTCTCTACAGAGAGCCTTTGATGCTGATCCGATATATATTCCCCCCACAATGTCTCAGCATATTCTGACGTCTGCTAGTTGCATAACCATCAAAAATAGGCAAGTGGGGTGTCCTCGCTTTTCTTGCTCTCTCTCTGTGGCTCTGTAAACACACTTCCATGCACACCCGTACACACACAGCTCTTGAGTGTATGACAGAGGGTGAGGAAGAGTGCAGCACCCACAGAGGTCTATTTCAATCTATCTGGGTTCTCCCCAACACACACTCACAGGAGAGAAAGAGCATGGCACAAAAACTGAAGCAACAAACTCAGGAGAGAAAAACAGAGCAGGGAGCAACGGTGGTTTGGGTTTCCTGTCAGCACAGCCTGGATTAGCCTGTTTCTCCTCTTCTTAAAAAAGCCTCTCTGTTCTTCATTTCATGTTGCTTTCACTCTCTCTATAAAGTAAAGCCAGGACATGCGATCACCAGCTCAAATACACACTGCTAATGAAATGTGCTTGAGTATGGAAGTTCATTCTTGATGTTTGGGAACACTTAAAAGCTTTCAGACCTTTTAACCGAATCTTTTGGTCCTTCTCAGCAGATGTTTGCTCAGTTGTCATCATGTGACCCAAGTATTGAACTCTAGTCATGTAATAACAGGTGGTTGTATATGGGGGTGATGGTAACCCCTGTCTCTGTTCAAAGATGGTCTCATTTTTAATGCATTTCATCTCTTTCCAGTGGATGCTGTTAGCTGTTTTGGTCTGGTTATCAGACAGCTGATGTTGTCTGTTTCCTGATGACTTCTGGATGCTAACATGACCAAAGTTCCGCACATAGGTCATGTGATGTCCTTAGGTCGTGTGTGATGGCCAGTTTCATTCACTAATGAAGACTCTGAGATGCGGTTGAAAGTTCCAAAAGAGCTGGTAAGTGCAGGGCTCTATGCTAACTTTTTTTTTACCAAGGAGTACATGTGCTCCTAAATGAAAAAAATTAGGAGCACACAAAGAAATTTAGGAGTGAAAAATGTTCAAGTAACACAGAGTTTATTAACAAACAATGTATTACATCCATATTTTTACTGCACGGCACGCGCTGCTCCTTCTCCTCGTGTGCAATTATGATGTAAAAAAAAAAACTGTGAAGGACTATGGAAGTGGAAGACACTAGTATCTAGTGAAAGAGTGAAAACACTCATCACAAAAAACTCTACTGTGATTGGCACATTGCGGCTTGTGAAATGTGGGACTTTGTAGGTTTTGAACCAGGGACGGATACATGATACACCAGCACCATCCACACAACCCATGCTGCACTTTATGTAAACACGATTACTGAACAATATTTATAACAATAACTGTAGTAAACAGATGTAAAATAAAACAAGGGTAATGTGTTGCTCTTAGGAGGAGGCTGGCTAGAAGGAGCACATATTTGGCACAATGGCACTGGCATCCTGGCTCTGGCCAAATCTACATCTGTTCACTGCAGATGCATTACCCACAACCTGGATGAATAACTAGTATAAATGAGTGTATTAGTATAATATTATAACATTAAATAAATAGTATAATGAAATAAAACAGTATCATGTTAATATAATATTAATATATTAATTATATAATGTTAGAATATTCATTATAATTTCATAAAATAGTATACTATAGGCCTATAGCCTACCACTAGTATAATATTATTTCCAGTTGGACAATACATGAGTTTAAGAAATACACAACCAGCATATTATACATTTTGTAGGTTTTGTTCCTTCATTAAATCCTTGTGCAAAAATGGTCTAGATTGATGGTTGGGCTCTAATTTGTTAATGCTAAGTACTAACGTGTCAATAATCAAAACCATTTTTGCGTAACAATGACTTAAACGTTTCGAAAGTTTGCTGTAGCATATCAACCTTTTTTTAATGTCCCGCCCTATCCAGGCTGTGATTGGTCAGTTCACGAAAAGTGACATTGACAAGCGCATCGACTGAAAAGCTGAACATGTTTCAACAAAAGGCACCTGAGATAGCTAAATAGCCAGCTAGCTAAACCCAAACCTTGCTTATCTTATCCCTGTTGTCTTCTGTCTTACGGCTTTTTGTATAATGGGCTGCTCAAGTGGCCCACAGTGCGACCGGTATTTTTCTGGTTCGCACGTATCTAATTTTAGGGGCAAATGCAAGTGAAATACTCGCAGTTACTCACAGTTTTTTTTCTTCTTTTTTACTTTCATATACTTTCAAATACTTTCATTTTCCAAAACCAACAAACATTGCCTTAAAAATTAATAATAATTCTAAAACTGTTGCTGGGGAGAGGGTTGTCTGGCTTACCTTGCTTAGCCTGCTACCACCGCAACTAGGCCCTGGATTAACGGGGCTGGATTTAACTTTCATTAGGTAGGTTTTTTTCTGATTTAGGGTCGTCTTGTAACAAATGTCGGCTATATGTTACACATATGATGTCACAAATGCTGCAGTTGCAGCAGCTGTATAGTAAATGGAATTCCTCCCTTCCACTTTTGTCTGTGTAAAACTGTAATTCAGTTTTCCATTTATCCTCTGAGCAGCAGAAACCTAATCTATGTCTAGTGTACAGGCTTGACAGGTGACAACAATGAAGATCAGAAGCAGAGATCCAACTGGGATCCCTGGGATGTAACCTTTAGTCTGATTCTAAGCAATAAAGCAGCACATACTGTATATACCTGCCTTCAAACTTTCTATATGTTTTGTGGCCTTTATATAATAAATATATTCACATCCTCTATAGATGCTGGTTAAAAAAAAAAAAGATTTTGATATTTAGATATGTTTTAGATGATTTAAGTATTGCGGCTGAAAGAAACACATTTTCAAAAATGTTATTTATTTTTTATAATCTGTCCCTTGTAGTGGACACGTGATGCATGTACTGCCTACACCATCTTTAGCGAATGGAGCATTGACCTTGACCACCCTGTGTCTGAGCAATCATTTCTTCAGGCAGCAGCAGCTTGAAGTCAAAATACTGCAGCCTCTCTTTCTCTGGTCTCCCAGAGACCTGGTGGTCTGACCTGTACACGATCCAGCTGTTTGTAGCAACCAGGTCAAAAAATATGGTCCATTTTCATGCTTGACATTGGGTAAAAGCTGATCATGCGGTGGCACAAATCAACTCCACCCATGTTTTTTGCTGTACTCACCCACAACAGCGGGTCTAGGCACAGTAACATGGCGCTTCATCTCATACTGCTGTCCGGGGCTGTATCCCTTGGACACTGGAAGCCATCAGAACTGCCTTATTGTCCTGCCACTTTGTCACGGCAACATCTGATGGTTTTCTTACAACCATTTCGGATGCACCTTGTCCTTGTTTTTGTAGCTTGGTGTCATCTGACTTGCACGGTGCAAGGATTCTATTTTTCATAATTGTCCCTGTTCCCAGGAAACCATTTGCTTCCAACATATCCAAAAAACCTGATCGTCAATGTACTGTTTGAAGTAATCAGAGGGCCTCCAGTCTTGGTGGTTGTGGCCAGCTTTGTCCTGCAAAGTATTCTCCTCCACATGGTTGAAACATAATTGATAAAGAAAGGAAAGGTATAGTTTAATGCGCTTTTAGCAAATGTATTATTAATTATATAAATCAACTGCCTACTGTACGTTTGTGTGTAAATTCAACTAAAAAGGCTCTCATTTTCCTTTCTACACACTGTAATACACTGTAAAACTTCAGAGCCCTAGCTTACACATTGCTTCTTATCCATAATGGATGGTGGGTGTTGTCACTCAGGCGGAGCTCAGTCTCCTTGAAAGCTGATATGTCCTCCTCTGAGCCTCACCTTCCACCTCATCTCCTGACAGCTCTAAGTCTGACTCCCCTTCCACAATTCTGAGTAAAATCCTTTCTGCCTCACTCAGCCCTCTGCATCCTGAAGTATGGAAATTGGTTAAAAACAGGAGTTAGTAAGTCCTTCTATCCACTAGAAAGGACAATGAATAAAAGTTGTGTTTTGAAAGGGTTAAAATTACTGTACATTTCTGAAATCTTACTAAATTGAAGTTAAGACTCTCATATTGAAGATACAATTTGATTATTGGCAGAAACATCATATCTACAAAAAATGTATCACTTATCTCCCTTGCTGCCATAAAATGTGGAAGCTGCGATGACCACCATTTTGAAAAGAAAGTCCATGTGCTCTGTTAGCTGCACCCCCAAAACTGTAGCATCACTAGAAAGCCCAGGATGTCCTCGACAGTACAGTAGGACTCAAATAGATTGCATAAATGGTGCTTGACTTAGAGGTCTCAGACTCATGTGCCCCACAGAGGACAACAATTAATTGCAGGGTCTTAGGAGCACTGCATCATCATCCAAACATCCATTCAAAGATTAATGCCTCTCTATAGACAACAGTACTGTTCGTGTGTGTATGTATTTATAGATGTATATTGGTCTACATTTCTGACGATAACCACACTAGCTATAATATTCATCTCAGTCTTTGTTGTTGTTTTCCTTCCTTCTTTTCCTTTCTTTCTTCCTCCCTTTGATCCTTCATGTGCACTTTCTCATTCCAAAATTGGATTACTAATAAACTTAATGGCAGCATGTTGGCCAACCGAGACCTGCCCACTTACAGGAACCACAGGGGAGGGATGTGTTTGTTCGGAGGGGTGTGTGTCTTTCTTTGTTCGTGTGCTCATGCAGGTTACATATTTATAAGGTGTGTGTCTGTGTGTGTTTGCATGTGTTTTATTTGAAACTTCTATCTGCATATTTGGTGCTACTGTAAGCATTACAGTCAGGTGTCCAAACATTCTGGCATTGCTCAGTGTTTATGCTCTTTTTTATGTGAACATAAATAAAATGTGTGTGTGTGTGTGTGTGTGTGTGTGTGTGTGTGTGTGTGTGTGTGTGTGTGTTTGTGAGTGAGTGAGCGAGAAAGCGAGAGTCCAGCACCGTGCTTTAATGTTCACATGAATTGGTTTTCTCCTGTCAATGGTTTAGAAAACAGCAGATAAATCAGCAGCAGTGACTGGGGCCATAGCCCTGAGCTGCATCCAGATCAATCTGCTCTCTCTCCCTCTCTCTCTCTCTCTCTCTCTCTCTCTCTCTCTCTCTCTCTCACACACACACACACACACACACACACACATACACTATCTCTTGCTCTTACACTTTACGTGTCATATGTACACATATGGATGTACAGCAAAACTGACTATGTACGCACTGTATAGACAAAACCCATACGGTGTACAAGTTGTAAACATAAAATATTTATGTACAAAAAATTGACTGACGGGTTTCCACCTTTCTGAAACACACACACACACACACACACACAAATACACATTAATCTCAGTCAGATCCATGTGAATTGTTAATACGGTGCGGCCCACTCCTGGACTGATGCTTTCCCATCACTCCCTGCTCTCTTTTTAATCTCTCTCTTGCTTTTTTTATCACCACACTTGACTTCTCAGAGGCTGCCCTCATTTCTCAATGTAGCGTTTACACATGCACGTATGGAGGTTTCCAATGCATAAATGTGCAATCACTCTCACTCTGTGTATGTAAATTAATCAGGGGCTTACAAACTGCTGTTTGGAGGAGTTCCACTGTAGCTACCAACAAAAAATTACAACCACTGCATCAACACCACAGCTAACTATTTAAAGCAGACAATTAAATGCTGGTATTATAATTCACATATGTAATTAATTCCTTTACTCAATAATATCATTATGTTGAGTGTCATAGTCTTGCTGTTTTAAGTAAACTTGTTACTGCTGGCAACAAATTCACATTACAATAGCCCTGCTTATTTTAGGCCTGTGAGAATGTGATGACAGTGGTCACTGTTGGCCGACAGTGGTGTGTGTGTGTGTGTGTGTGTGTTTTTATGTGTGTATGTGTCTTATTTGATATATGTCTTGCAGTACCGTTGTCTCAGAGGCTGTTAAAGGCCAGTAATGAAGCACATTAATTTAATCATCACATCTAATTAATCTTCACACCTCGACTCATTGTTTGATGTCTCTAGAGGGGTGAGGAGAGACAGGGAAAGAAACGGAAGCACCGAATAAGTGAGGTTGAGAGGATCGATGATGGTGAGGAAAAGAAGGGCAATATGAGAGTGCATGATCTTAAGTAGTCCCACTTTTTACCTCATGGCATTAACCTGCATTCTGGGTGATAATCACATGATGGAGAAATGCAGAGAAATGGGTGGGCAGAGTCAGCAAGCATTAATAGGGCCGCCAGCTGCATAGCTAACTGAGCAAACTAGCTAATGGCAGCTACAGTTAGCAGCAGTTAGCGGTTACTTTAGCAACAAGTAAAACTATCTGTCCATCAGGAAACACAGAGAGTTGAGGCAGAGCAGCCGGAGGACATCAGACAGCGTGATTCTTGTGTGGCCTTACTCCATCCATGAGAGTCCATTTTGCCTGTTGTTTTGGCTTCTTCTTGTTGTTTCACAATTTAATATGATGCCGTTGCACGCAACTTCCGATTACACAGAGGACATCTGTTGAGTAGGCAGTCCTTCAGTGTGGCCCAGGACACATTTGCGTACTAAAAAAGAATGTGGCCATATGCGTCCCAGACCACCTCCAAATGTCTCTGAGCACCAGATCTCAATGTGTCCTCAATGTGTCTTGGGTGCATTCACACATGTACTTAGAGCTGTCAACTTGTGATCGGATCACCCAAGACGCATGTTAATGCCAGGTGTAAACAGGGCCAAAATAACAAAGCTCTATATTTGTGCAGTCAGAGAGAGCCAGGCTCTCCACAAACTCACACACCCCTTTTATGATTGCTTCCAGCTGCTGCCATAACATCTTTATCAGAAATCCTTCATCCCTCAACAATATTATCAGTATTATCAAGTATTAATATACGTGTGTGTGTGTGTGTGTGTGTTTGTGTGTGTTAATTTCAGTGAGGAGTGTATGGTGTGGTTAAGCCACTGCAAGCCTTCAGCAGTATAATAATACAAACAGCAAGGACAAATAGCTGACTGCTACATCACCTACATCACCAGCTACAGTATACATGAGCTTCTTGTACACACTGAAAGATGTAGTTTTGGTGTATACATGGTCTGACTGGATTTTAATACCATTATGGCAGTACTATTAGGGTGATTAGGGGTCCTGCAAGTGCATGTTTGTCAATATGTGGGTCAAAGATGAATGTTATTGTCAGCAGTACATGTAACCAGCAGAATCACATCTAGACACAATTACAAAATGCATGTTAATGTCAGGTTGAAAGAAGTCCATACAATAACTCTTTGTTTGAAGTTATTCAGTTACTACTTCATCATAGCCCGGCCCTGCACTATATAACACATATCAGCTGGGAAATACAGAAAAAATACAAATCACAATATCTGGCAGCTCCTGCTGCAGCCTCTGATGGATGGGAGAAGTGATTGTAGAGGAAGAAAGGGGCTAAATGGTTACATAGGTGAGTAAGGAAATTAATGGTTGCAAACTAGAGGGAGAGGAATGACGAGGTAGGCAGTCAGAGGGGAGGTACAGAGACACACTGACAACATGCAGATGTAAAGAGCTCCTGCAAACGAACAAAACAATGAAACATCACATCATGCTGTTATAGCTGTCATCATGCTATATACCATACAAATTAAGGCACTGATCAATATCCATCCAAAGCTTCTGACTTGAAGTTGCCAATATTTTGTATTTTAATCTTTACATTTGGTCATGTTCATACAAAAGAGAACAAAATCTCCAACATACAATATGCAACTTTTCCAACCTTTTGAATGTAAGTGTTCTAGAGCCCCAACCTGTCTGCATCACTACTAATAAGAGGGTTAAAGAAACATTTGTAAACAAAAATGGCAGTACTCAATATGTTTATATGAACAATGGATCACCTGGCTACGGTATGTGAAAGGGTCGTTTGTTGTGACGAACCCATGGAGAATTATCACCAACTTTATAGCGTCTTTCAGCTTATTGCTTTGGTTTCACGCAACGTTTGTGTTTTGGTTCAGTCTCAGTGCTTCTCATAGCTGGTGAACATAGTGGAGCAATTAGCAGCTAAAGAGACATATTTTTCTCAGGAGTTGAAGGAGACCAAACAAAAGAAAGAGAGTGAAGATTAAACTTCAATTCATCATGTGGACACAAACACCAAATTAATGCTGGATGTTGTGTAAATAGGCAGCTGTTTTCTTTTAACCAAAAATTAGAAAGCAAGCTTTAATATTGTGTTACAAACGACAGAGGGAGTGGAGCCACACCACGCAGAGAGTTAAGGGACTCACCTTTAATAGAAAGGTATTTTTTTGGGAAAAAGTGAAGGGACAACAAACACATAATTGCAATTTTGCTTTAAATTTAATTTACAGCATGCCCCAAAATTTAAAACTCAACTCTAGATCAATTCCATAATTCATACTGAATACGATTATTCTAATGTGATGGAACAAAGAAGTAATTTTTAAGGTTGCCATGCCAATGAAAGTATTTTACTTATTTTCTTAACTACAGACTACATCTTAAAGGCTAAATAATTTGCTAAAATTTCTGCCTAGAAGATTAATTGTTGTTAATCAGGATATCTAAACATTTTTTACATATTTCAATGAGGTTTTGTAAGAACACTGGGCCATGGACCAAAGAAGTGATTAGTTATAGGTCTAAATCCAGTACACTAAAACAGTGCTACCCTGAAGCATTTGTAAAGCACTGAATGTGAAAGCACTTAACACGCTGTGACTGTACTTTTTCCTTCCTCTGTGTTTTTCCGGCATCTCTGGTTCAAGGTAACTCAGAACAGACCCCCTATGGACACAGAGCCTGGTGATTTAAGAGTCCCATAAACACACATTACAGGTTTTCTCCTCGTTCTGTTTTTTCGTACACAAGATAGGGAGGGATACACTGTGAAATGATGGGCTATTTTTTAACATGTACTACATATTATAAAATCTTAACGAGAGTGTAAAAGTTAATCTTACATTATCAGCATCTGTAGAACAGCACCAGATCCAGGACTTAAATTGTTCTAACAAAAGGCCAGTATTGACAACAGATATTGGTCTATGTGAGTAAGAGTGAGAGAGACGGACAGAAAAAGAGAGTCAGTGTGTCTGATGGAGATGAATAGCGTCTCCTCGCTGATGTCGCAGTGGATGTTGATGCCTCCCCTCACTCCCACCTCCTCCCCTCTGGGCTCACACACTCATTAATTAACAGGAATTAATGGTTTTATCTGTAGCTAGTAAATAAAAGATTGTCAGTGCGCCGGCGATCTCCTCCGCCTCTTATCAAATAGTGTGAAAATGTCAAGACGGCTGAAGCCGAATTACCCGGGACAAACACATCACAGTCCATCCCTGTCAGATATAATCTACACAGCCGCCAGACTAACTCACAAACAGTTAAACACGATCACACACATTTTAACATGGTTGGACTCACACACACACACAAACTTACATGCAGGTACACACATATATGTGAACATTCACAAGCACACAAATAAAAATATAATTGCCCACATGCACACATATACACACAGATGCACATACAAAGAGCATGATACACAACATATGAGCACACACACTTGGAGTGTGTGTCCCATCAGGGCTGCTCTGTTGAGTCCTCCTGGCTGTAATTTAGAGATTAACCAAGGTTGGTTGTTTGTAACCTTGCCCTGTGAGGAGATTCCCTCTGGTTACAGCTGGCTATTTGGAGAATCAGCCCCAGTGGACAAACACACACACAGAAACGCACACACAGACAAAGGCAGAGGCAGAGGAACAATCCAAATAGCTTGGCAACTGTAGAGAGACAGAGTGTCGGCACATGAAGCCCCACTAGACTGTGTTCCTTAAATGAGGCTACTGGTGTTTGCTGCTGCTAGTGAGCAGGGCCTCGCTGCTGGGACCCACAACAACAGATGAGGAGCTAATCTGTGTCCTCGACTCTCCACCGAGACACGCAGTGGGCACTCAGAGCTTGATCGCCCTCTCAAAGTCAATCAACTCACTGACTGAGACTCAGAGATGAGATTTTTCTCCCTTCTCCAAAACCTTATGAATAATGAATGCAACAGGGTTGGCTGTTAAATTTGTAATGACTAATTCACAGAGGAGTCAGGGCAGGGTGGAGACTCTTCTGTGGTACAAAGACTGAACCAAAGTCTGTTCCCTCCAAATTCCTCACCCTGTCCACCTTAACCATATTTGATCAGCCCAGCCCACTCCTACTAGTGATCCCTCAAACCTCATCTGTAAGTCTTTTCCTAAGGATATAAATATTGGAATAACTTCTGTGAATTACATACATTAATTAATACTACAGATTTATTGGACTGTTACATTAGTATTATATAAAAAGGTTAATTTGTACAGTATGATTAGATGATGCACTTAAATGTATTATTGCCATTAACTTAATTCGTCCTGGAGTCCTGAAAATCCTAAACTTTTATGAGGATGGCCCTATTTTTGTTAATAATGTGAATTTCTATTTTCGTTCCCCTTTTAAAAAAAACAGTATGTATATGTAGCAAAATTATTTTAGCTGAAATGTTGATTTACTAGATTTTGACTATATAACTTTGCTGAAAAATGGCAAGTGTGGCCATACTGTATGTGGTAATTACTGGATAATGTCACAACACTCCTTATAAGGCAGCCTGACTGAGCTAAAACTTGGTGTAAGAAGCCCCCAGGAGGTGATTTTGGATTAGTGGCCACATCAGAATTGAAAGCCATGTGATGCACACTGGCCAAAAAAGCCTTTCATCCATACACAACTCACAAATATTTCGACATGACTCATTTTTGTTTGTTTGTTTTTTACTTGATCTATTAGATCCTATTAGAACTAGAACTGCAAGCAGCTATAATTGGGGTCCAAGCAACCCATGCGATTCACAACAGTGGACGTCAGCGACCCAATGTAATTCTCTATCTTGGTCCACCAGTCACCCAATGTTACAGTTGGCGTCTTAGAGACTAGTATGACCAGTATCCTCTGAATTAGTTATTTTAAAGTAATGACTGTCAACTGAGTGTTTTTGGATGTCTATACACACGGTGTGTCCGCACAACCACTTTTACAGATACACATTTTTGGAGTTTGTGGCGCCCCTTATGGGTTAGGCTCAAAATGCTTTGGCAAGTCTCTTTCTGAATAAGGAATGAAGGTCACTATAAAGATTTATGATGAATTATGGCCATTTTCTGCTAAGCCACGCACATGGCAACGTTTTTTGATTGATGGCGGCCATGTTTTTGGAGCAATCTTGCCCATTTATAGTACGTTAGTGTATCTCTGTCACTGCAAGGCTGTATACCAACTTGGTGTTTTTACTGTTGATTATGCAAATTAGCAAAACATCCATCGGGGCATACTTTTATGGTCCAGAGGCTTTTCTGTGCAAAATAGTCAATTAATTGATTAGTCAATCAACAAGAAATGTATTGAAATTTTTCATAATCAATCATTTAAAAAAATTCCAAGTACATATACCAATACATATATACTACTTATATAACAACACAACAGTTGCTATTTACAGATTCACAAATGCTAAGGATATTTTGCTTTTCTTTGTTTCATATTGTTATAAAAATATATTTTGGGGTTTTTTAGACTGCTGGTCAGAATAATGAGGCAACTTTAATTGTCGCTTGCAATGTGCATGAATGTTTGTTACTAAGTGACAGTGCAGGGAGAGGTGCAAATTATTGAGTTTTTCAGTGAATTGAAAGTGTAGTCTTTTAAGAGTAAAAATAGACATTGAAATATTGGAAATTAACTACTACAACTGTACAGTACTAAAAATAGGGATGGCACAAGCATCAATACTATATGTTAAAATACTTACACAGTTTATGTTCAGTTTTTCAGTTTAAAAACTGAACTATATGAAACTTAAGGAGTGTGTGCTGGATGGAATTGTTTGATGTGCTTTTGTATAAGTTATGGAGAAGTGTGGAATTTTACTGTATTGGTACAAACTACTAAGAATCTGGTATTGTAATGGAGGGCCATATCTCTGGGGGAGGAAATAGTTTGGTTGAAGGAGGTTGTTCAGAATCAGAATCAACTTTAATGGCCAAGTGTGCTTCTGCATGCAAGGAATTTAACTGGTTTACAGTAGTCTCTACTTACATATGTCACAACAAAGTTATATATAAAACAAAGAAATAGAAGAGGAATAATAGCCATAGAATGATGGATGTATACAACAAGGTATGTTCAGTCATTACACCATACAAACGTTTTAAAGCTGAATGTACAAGCATGTTCAGCGTACAAGTCAAGGAACATAAAGTGTGAATATTCAAAAGCCTATTTCACTCTAACCCTACTAGTTATTAGCATCAATAAAGAGCCAGGGCAGTTGTGGATGTGGTGATCTTAGAACTGTTTGCAGACTCAATCGCCAACTCGGCAGGGAGCAAGTTGAAATATGCAAACGAGGTTAGATGAGAAGTAGCGAGAAGGAGAGAGATTTCTTTGAAGTGTGAGTCCGACACTCCGGATTGGGTTTGCTGGGTAAATGGGCGAGGCAAACAAAAGCCTCTGGGTAAATGACAAACAGGAATATCAGCAGTCGAGGGAGCGCAGCGACTCAGCGATTTACACTTGTGTACGCTGCAGTGGCCATGCTGTGTCTTACATTGAAATCTCCTTCAGCAGACAGCAGAGCTCAGCGTTAAAACATTCAGCAGGGGAGTGCAGGAAGGCATCGTCTGATGTCATCCGATAGGGTGTGAAGTGTTATTGTTCTGCAGTGCATATTCAAATAATTTCCCTAAAACTAACTCATTCTGAAAATAACAATAGGCAGTTCAATAATATGGAAATGCACAGGTGACAGACAGTACAGTATGACAGACTGGAGTTATTATTCAGCCAGGAAATGTGGAGAAAAGTGTTGCTTCAGTCAGAAAGTTTGTCTCTTCTAAACTAGAAGTTTAATTTAGCAGTACAGTCAGTTAGTCAGTCAGCACAGTATCTACTGTACAGTATGTACCTGACTCTGGCTGAGCACAGAAGTGCTGATTCAAACCTCAAAGTTTGACCAAGGACAAAGCTCTTCACAGGATCATTAAAAGGACACACTCCGAGAGAGCGAGAGAGAGAGAGAGGGAGAGAGAGATTATTACCTGATCCTTTGGCAATATTGTCATTACATTCATGCCAATAAAGCAAACTGAATTGAATTGAATTGAGAGAGAGAGTGAGAGGATGCTCCATGGAAATAATGTCAGTGTCTATGCATGTGTGTGTGTGTGTGTGCATTGCATAAACATAGGCATTAGGGCAGAAGTTATAAAAACAATTTGCCAATACTTTTATCAAATGTCAGATCAAGCCCACCCACCCCACTCTATAGGCGTATAGGCACCAAATAGTTCTGGGGACTCCCTGAGAGGAACTGCCCACTGGAGAGCTCCCCCGAGAACTACATACTTTCAAGCCGGCCAGCAGTTGGTATAGCAACGTCACTTCTGCGCGACATACGACAAAAACAACAGATACAACTGTCGGTCCATTTGACCGTGTTTTGGTCCATTTAAAGGCTACCATTATGAGCTGTTACAATGGTTTTTAAAATTGCTGGTTGCCAGTGCTGCATTGGCTCACATGTTCAACCAGTCAACGTACACTTACGTCACTCAAGGTTCCTCTTGTGATGGGAGAGTACCTACTCTGAAGCAGGAGCTAAAAAAGTCCCTCAATACAGCGTTCTGAGAACTTTGATCATTCCCATCACCATTATTATGGTGCAGTCACACTTTCACCAGTCTGCATGTGTTCATATACTCCACCCATACCTTTCCTGTGTCTGTATGATCTCCAGCAAATGTCTCCTTTGTTCAACTTTAAGTGGAGAATTAGCACAGTTGTCAAAACCGTAGACAGTAAACTGTAGAAACCGTTGTCTTGATACATCTTGTGTTGAAGATGGGAGTGTATTGTTGCCACACCAGTCTCTGCATTAGGCGTACCATCTTTTAAAATAATGCATCCCCCACAGGCTTGAAAAAGAATATCAGGGATGTCCTGTGGGTGGAGGTGGGGTGGCTTGACCTATCCCCAGTATGGCAGACACAGGGCTGGGCTCTGAGTGGAGGAGGGCAGAGCAGACAGACTTATCTACTGTGGGCTGTGGGAGGAAGATTAGAGTATTGATTCTGCAGGGTGAAATTATCAATCAGGAGTCCGAGGGGTCAGGATCGGCAACTAGCAATGTGAGGAAGTGTTTGGAGGAAAGAGAAGCGAGAAAGGAAGGAAGAGGAAGTTGCAGCAAGTGAGAAAGCGTTCCACTTCACTGCCAGGAAGTGATGAACTTTAGACATTGATTTCAGTAGCGTGTTGGATCTACTCAGTTGTTATTATAGTGTGCTTTGCAATATTTTACAGTGTAGTTTTGAAGGGTTTTACACATAATGTCGTGGCACCTGGTACGCTAACGATTTACAATACAGTAGGTTATTGTTTAGATAATGATATACTGAAATAGTTTCAAAAGAAATTATGTTTAAGTTTTTGGTGTGCTGTAATTCCACTCTACAGTATGTGTATGTTATTTACAGTATACTAGTTATAGTAGATACCAAACTATATATGCAGTTATTTTACAAGAAATCAACTAACTTCACCATTTTGTAGAGGAAATTATGCATGTGTGCCTAATGCAACTTTGAAATGGCACTGCCAATTAAACTTCAATGAGAAAGCAAAATGGTTCTCCAAAGACTTCATGATTATTGTATTGCAGCTGTAAGTAGCTCTTCAATTTCTTTTGTGCACTGCATTGTGGGACAATAGTGTTCATCAACAGCACTGTCAAAATTATAATTACAGACTATTTTGAAAACACAGTTTCCAGTGTGTTACACTTCCACTATCCTAACAGCCGGATTTAGTCTTCATTTAACCAGCTGTTAATTGGCAAAACTTTTTCAAGCAATTACATGTTATACAAGTTGCCTAAGGTGTACCAAAAGTGACCCAGGTGCCCACAGTCATATGTTTTGGGGCACCCAAAGCTGTTGGATTTTGTGACGAGGTTTTGGTTCCTCTGTTGATCCTGAGCAGCAGCTGGCAGTATGCATACTGTTTGTGTCTATCATGATTAACACACAGTGTCTATCATAGCTACTGTTTTTTTTCCTTTAACGCCCAAGATGTTCATGTATTAGTAACAAACTTTGTGAGTGAAGTGCTGGAAATTGCATTAAGTCTCTAAAGTCCATATATTATAAATGGTACAGTTTTAAGACTGAACAGAAAACAGGTGCACATAAGAAATGGCATAAGAAAAATGTCAGTCAAGCACAGCCTGTACACACCTATATAGTTCTGAGAAGAGGTCTCATCAGTCGAGTTGAAGTGAAAACATCTGTGGGGGTGTATCACGGCTGTATATGGTCTTAAAAGTTAGTCCTTTACCTGCATTGTTTCAAGGTCTTTGAATTCACAATGACAACTAGACTGAACAAGCAAGGAGTAACAGATAAACAACAAACACCAACCCTGCACATTTTCCTCAAATTCAAGGTTCAGTTATGATGCCATCAATATCCTCCACATAACATGCCAGCTGGAATAATGAACATTGCTGTGTTGCATAGCTCTTGTGCAACAGCCTCTGAACCATGAGGGACTATTGAACCAGATTTTTGCTTGTTTGCAGCAGTATCAATATGGCCATGTACAGTCTGACCTGCATCGACAAGCTCGTTTCTGACCATCGATCCCAGTCAGCCTGCACAAATCAAACTATGTGCGACCGCTTGCTGAAAAATACTAATCCGTACCCCACAGCAGTGTGCTAACACGACCCCCCACCCACCTCACTTTAATAAAAAATTGAATACTGGCCACACATACACACATACATGCAGACAGACACTAATGAGCACAGGAAAGACATGCAACGATCTGGATTTCGTTGTCTCTGTTCCTGTTGTCTTCATTATTCATCACAGGGTTTTTTCCTCCAGAAGAGGATGGAGAGGACATCATTTTGGGTTTAGGTAATGAGGGGAAAAACTCTGCTTTTGCCTTTTCTATTTCTGTTAAACACACACACACACACAGAGCACACATAACGGTATAAACCCTGCCTATGAATGCACCGAGGTGCTGTCGTGATTGATGGCAATTAGCATGCTGTAATGGTAACAGCTGTTTGGAGTGTCAGGAGGCTGCTACTGTACCTGACGCCCACCACACCATCTGCTGCCTGCGGGAGTGTGATGATGTGTGTGTGTAGCAGAGAGTGTGTTTTAATGCAAGACATTTTCAAATAGAAAAAAAAAGACGTCTAAATCCCACGCGGAGTTGTGTCAGCTAAAGTGACGCTAAGAACGTGTGGTGAGTCAGTAAGTGTGTGTGTGTGTGCCAGGTTGGCAGCTTGTTAATGTTGAACCCAGGCCCTTGGAGCAGGCTGTTGGCTGTATTATTAATGATGCCATGTCCCCTCATGTCTCCTAATGGCACTGCAAGTCCATCTGTAAAGGACCTACATGCACACACACACACACACCATGACCCTAAACAACCCACTTGGTGAGTGTGTGACCATGTCTATATTTGGGGTTGTTTGAGTGTGCGCGCGTGCGTGTGTGTGTGTGTGTGTGTGTGCACGAACATGGCTGAGAATGGGCAATCACTTTGTCCTTGGAGACTGTTGGTCATTGAAGGCCTGTCCATGTGTCCATCTGTGCACTGCCGGGTTAGCGAGTTCAAGTGTGTGTCTCTCTGTGTGTGTGTGTGTGTGTGTGTGTGTGTGTGTGTGTGTGTGTGTGTGTGTGTGTGTGTGTGTGTGTGTGTGTGTGTTTTTCTCCACATGTCTCAGTCTGCCAGCCAAGGCCCAGTGTGAGACACCCTGTTACCACAGAAAGCATGGGCTGACTAAGCTGTGTGCAAAACTGGCATCCGATACATGTGTGTGTGTGTGTGTGTGTGTGTGTGTGTGTGTGTGTGTGTGTGTGTGTGTGTGTGTGTGTATGGAGGGGTGTCATTTGTTATGAGAGAATTAGATGGCAAGAGAGGAACAGGGTGAGTCAGAGAGATAGATAAAACATGACAAAGGGGCACAGAGAGTGACAAAGAGAGACCTTAGTTCAGTGTGTCCTCATACGATAGAGTAACACTTCAGTCCACCTGTACTACCAGGTCACACTCTACTATCACTTAAGCACTTTTCACACTTCATCTAATTGGATTTAATTGCATCACATGGTAGTTACTAACATGCCTTACAAATGGCATCAACTGTCCATGTTAAAGGTACACTAGTCTGTGGGAAGTGGGAGCTGGCAGAAGCCCATGATCAGATAGACCAGGGGTTCCCAAACCTTTTCAGCTTGAGACCCAAAAGAGAAATCTGGTTTCTCCCCGGGACCCAAACTTACAAAAATACATCATGAATTGCCACAACATCTACATTTATGAACTACCAAAAAAGAACACAACAAACCATGAACGCCTTGAATGAGACAGAGAGGTAGAGGACAGAGAGGATGTTATCATTAAAAATCACCACTCTCACTTCACACACACACACATGGAATTTCTTATATTTGTCTGGCATGGAAACTAACACACATACACACTAACTAGGTTAATACAAACGTATTCATTGTCCTTTTTTGATTTATGACTATTACAATTTCTATGTTGTGCAAGAAACGGTATTGAATTTGGTGAAAATAACTGAGTTGTGTCAGACCTGACACTCAAAGTTCAGGCCTTGACTTGAGACTTGCCTGTCTTGACTTTACGCTAGGGACTGTAGAGCCACGACTAGAACATTTCCTGCAGAAAAAGAGGGTGAATGCTGACAGCTAAAATACATTTCAAAGTATTGCTGGAAATGCAGAAATCTTAAAGCCCAAATGTATTGCACTGCACTGAAGAAAAACCGGAAGCTAAACTGTAATATTGTCAATAGTTTTCACCTCTATTGTAATAAACTGTTGAAAAAAGAACAATATTTTAAAAAGTAGAAAAGGTAGAAAAATGTTGAATAGAAGCATAATTGTCGTTAAAGGTGTCTGTGGCTTAAAATGCGCAGAAGTAGTAGTTGACTGAAAAACATACAGAAGAAGGGAGAAGAATAAATTGCAAAGCATTGCTGAAAATGCAGAAATATAAAATGAATTACTTATTTTGAAATTCCAGCCTTGTCTGTGGCCCCCCCGGTAAGCTCCTGTTACCATCTGAGGTCTTTAATTTTGAAAATCCAGCCTTGTCTGTGGGCGCCCGGTAAGCTCCAGTTACCACAAAGATAGAAAAAACAGATTGTGTGTGTCTGTGTTTTGTGTGTGTTGTCTAACATAGCAAAATACTGTCTAGAGTTGATAATGTCAGCTAATTCATCCAGACTCCCTTAGCTTGCTTGCTCGCTAACATTATCTCAATCAAAATAACGTCCTATCTGATCTATCACAAGGAGCCGCTGTGTTTGATTATGATTCATAGAGAAGTCAGGCCTGCAAATCATGCCCTGTAATGGCAAGATGTGTTTTTATCTCCAATACTGTAGACATGTTTGTTACCTCTTATGCTCAATCTCATATTCTGTGGATTATGCCCTGTAAAGTCATTTCATTTCATTGGATATCATCAGCCTGATTTTTTCCCCCTGCCAAAAATGACACCCATGCTTATACTTTATACATTTCTGCTGGTGTATACCCATGTAATGAATTTACCTACTGGTTGAGTTGTGTAGGTTCTAATTCTGGCCTTTTTCTTTCTCTCTCTCCATAAGGACATGACCTCAGCTACAGGAGCAATGACAAACAATGGGAGCAAGAAAAGAAAGAAGTCCTGAGAGTGTGGTATTTTTTTAATTTCCTGGATGTAGATATGTAATTTGTGTGGTTCAAGTTAAAAATGACAGTTTTAATAGTGGGCACATTTGTGTTTTTGGCAGTCGATAAGACAAGTCAGTGCGGGTCATGTGACACACTCAAGCAGTACAATACATTATATAACACATTATAAACTCAGAAGAAGTCTGAAAAAGCATTAAACTTCAATTGCGATAATTCAAAAAGCATAAAAGATATCAAAAAGCTGAACACAAGTTTAATAGTTCAGTCTTGAGAATGCTGAAAGCCAGATTACCAGATTACCAGATTAGCCCAGTCCTAATAAACCTGTGCACTGAATTCAATTTAATTCTTCCAATGGACACAACAGTCAAGCAAGTCTGAATGGAAACCTTCCCTCCATGGCTGGTGCAGTAGTAGAAACTGAGTTTGCATCAAGCTTGCTGTTTGCTTCATCTCTGAAAAGATGTTGAAACTAGACAAGCAGCCGTGCTTAGTGAGCAAGGTGTTGATCGTGCCATCTCCACCTCTCCCTGATACTCCCATCTGTCCAGGGGAAGCTGCCACCCCTGTGCCTCAGTCCACTAAGACATATGGCAGGCCGTGTAGCACTGTGTGTGTGTGTGTGTGTGTGTGTGTGTGTGTGTGTGTGTGTGTTTTTCTTCTGCTTGTGTTCATGTACTGCATGTGCGGGACAGAAGTGATTCCAACTGAGAGGAGGCGAGAGTTTTGGTAAACAACAGTTGTGGGGTAGTCCTTCTCTCACCAGGTTACCATTAAATTAGGATAGTGTTATTCTAATATTTTTTTTACTGTCAACAAATCCCATGAAAAGACCAAAACCAGCAATGTGTTATGCTGGCCCCACACCAGAGGATAACTTGGCAGATCTTGGGTCCAGTTCACCCCTCCCAACAATTACGGGGCTGTTCCCGATTCGAGGCTTGTCTGAACAGATTGTCTGCCCAAATTATCCTGTAGTGTGAGGGTTTTACAGACATAATCTTAATGTTACCGACTGGATCGCAGTCTCCCCGATTTCTAATCCTAAATATTAAACATGTTTGATATTTACGACTTGAAATCCTGTACTGTGAAAGGAACAGTGATGGAATATTGAGCAGAAACCTGGAATAGCCAGTGCTGACCGGGAAGCGCCACAAACCGAACTAACCAGCCGGGTAACTTTATTTCCAACTCACCTCCAGCTTGCGCTGCAAAATGTATAAGCCATACTGATTCCATCTTCTCAGCCATGACTTCATCCATAGTTTTTCAGTGCTAAACATAGCACACACAACCAGCTGTTGACGACACTCCACCTCCATGTTTGTTTTTTTCTGAAGTCATGTTTGATCATGTGAGTTTCTGTAAGATCCAAAGTTCCTGCATTCGCCACTCTGAAATTGTTTAGTATAAACGCCAAGTGAGTGGTCCTATGTCTTGACTGAATCGTCATTAAATCTGTCATTATATCTGTGGTCTCCCACATTTGAAAATCCTCTAGTGTACACCAGGTATTGGTAGTGGTCTGTGACCCCAAGGCCATTGGTTCCTTCCATGACATTCAGTGACAATATTTTTTATTGTCCAATGCTAATATTTTTTTAATTATTTCTTTCTACAATACTTTTGCATGGCATCTCTGGTATGTTATAGGTTAGGAAAAGATTGTGGTTATGGCAAAAGCTATTGTTAGAGTAATTCCACACAAGATTTTAGAAAGAAGGAAAACATAGTTGCACTGGCCTCTGTAGGTTGAAAGGTGCAAGTCTACTGAACTTCTGACAACACCCAACATCCCAGCTGGGTGTGGTCAAGTGTGATCTGTTGATCTGTACTTGTTGACCTGGGTGCAGTTACTCCTTGAGCTATGTTAGGGTTAGGTAATTAAAACATACAATCATGGTTATTTATGTTTGTTTTTTGTTTTTTTTGTTTTTGTTTTTTTTAGTGCAATGGGACATAGTACAAAAAAGGTGACAAATTAGACAGACATACAGTAGGTGTAACAAAATATACAGACAATAAAAACAAAACAGTAAAACATAACAAACAGAGGTTATGATTTGAATTTGGTATTGATTTTTAGTTCTTTTTGTTAAGTGGGAGAAGTATGTATAGATTGTTTTGTTTATTGTTGTTTTTTAACATAACTAACAAAACAAAACAGCTGAATTATATGTAAATAATATTCTAAAGAGTATGGTCTAGACGTGCCCTATATGAAATGTGCCCTGAGATACATTTTATGATTTGGCGCTATATAAATTAAATTTATTTGAATTGTATTATGACAGGACACAAACTTTGGTCTCCCCACATGAAGGTCAGATGCAGTATACAGCCATCCACCACCCCAGCCTCCATACCCTTACTTTCTACCTCACTACATAAAGGACACACTACTTCCTGTGTTGGCACTAGAACATAAATTGGATGCAGAATCCTCCAATATAAATGTAGTACTTAGGGATTCTGGGAGATGAAAATCTTTAAAAATGGTTCACAAATATTTTTTATTTTTGAAATGCACAGTACTTAAACAGCTAAACACTAGTTTTTGGCAAACATTACTCAAACAGGAGGAAATACTGCATTTTTCTGGGATCAATTCATTGTTGGTTTGGGTCTGCATATAAGATTTGTTGACTGAAAATATATAATAAAGAATATATCCAGTGTTATCTTTTAACCATTATCAGGACAGTGGACACGAATTGTTTTAATAAAGATAGACAGCACATTACTACATGTTATTACATCAGTTGTTTATCTCTGGAGGACTATGTAAATCATCTGTGTAAGAAAATACACTGAGCCACCCTTTCACATTTGTTAGTTTCACTCATCAAGTTTTTCTATAAAAGGTTTTCATCGCCTCTTGATTTTGAATTATACAAACATGTGACACTGAGGTTCTTGAGTCAAAGTAATTTCCAACAGCATTGTAAACTTCCACATTGACATAATCTGCATTTATTGAAAATATTCAAACATTGGTTTCAGGGCCATTTTTAGAAGGGACAGTGCTTGTTAATAGAAGCTGGGAGGCCTGTGAATTAAAATGCACATGCGCCTCCAAAGCCTGTAGGTGCAATTCAATTTTTAATGTGTTTACAAGTTATTGCACAAGCACCAAATGTTGGGGATGCAGTTTCTGTTAATGAGGTTTGGGCTGGGGCTGTTTGAGAAGTTCCTACAAGGCCTGAGATACAACAACATGCACGTGTGTGAGTGTGTGTGTCTGTCTGCAGTGCATGTGTACTGCTACATCCATGTAAGACTTTTGTCACAAATTCCACCAACTCTTAGTTTCTTTGTTTTCATTTTTCATCATTCCAATCTGCCAGTACCAGTGAACTTTGCAACTTCAAAGTCATTGCCTGGTTTTAGTGTAAAGCCTTTTTTTTTTTTTTCGTTCCGGCGCCGCTGTGAGTGGCAGCCTGTTGCAGCAGCTCCCGTTCGCGGTTTGAGTTTTTTTGAGTTTACTAGTTTGCTAGTGAAGTATACTCGTTCTTTTTTTGCTATATATCTGTATGTATTTGCTATGTATTTTTAGTACTTGTTATTTTGCTATTTTTTGGCATCTTTGGAGTTTTTTGGACATTTTGTTTATCGTGTATGGAAACAAGACCGCTGATGCCCTTAGAGACGGCGTCCATAGTTACCGCCGGCAGTCATGGTGACTCCATTGTTTACACCAGGGATCAGCTGTTAGCTCTCCGTCATACAGCGGTGCTACCACCCGGGGAGAGACCTGATGTGCCCCGCGAGCTTAGGAGGAGGAGACGGGGAAGCCGAGCGGGGGCTCAGCGCCGCGCCAGGAGAAGACGTTATACACCCGTCCTCCCATCGATTATCATGGGGAATGTAAGATCTATCACCAACAAGATGGACGAGCTGGCGGCGCTGACCCGGCATCAGAGGGAATACCGGGAGTGTAGCATCATGCTATTCACGGAGACTTGGCTAACCGCGCTAACTCCGGATACGGACGTTTCGGTGAATGGCTTCCAACTTTTTCGGGCGGACAGGACGAAGGAGAGCGGTAAGAGGAAGGGAGGAGGGCTGGCAATGTTTGTTAATGACAGATGGTGTAACCCTGGGCACATCACTGTTAAAGAGCAAACCTGCGACAAGAACATTGAACTGCTAGCTGTTAGCATGAGGCCAAACTATCTACCGAGGGAATTCTCGCATGCCATCGTGATGGTAGCTTACATCCCCCCCTCTGCTAACGCTGAGGCAGCCTGTGATGTCCTGCTCTCAGCAGTAAGCAGGCTGCAGACACAACACCCAGATGCCCTCCTCGTCATCTCTGGTGATTTTAATCATGCCCCTCCGTCTTCCTCTCTACCCACATTTACTCAGTATGTTACGTGCCATACCAGAGACAACAGAATACTGGACTTATGTTATGCCAATACCAAGGATGCATACATCTCATTGAGTATCCCCCCCCCGGGCAGATCTGATCACAACCTTGTGCATCTCAGGCCTGTCTACAGACCTCTTGTGCGCAGGCTGCCTGCTGTCCCACACACAGTGAAGAAGTGGTCTAACGGAGCAGAGGATGCTTTAAAGGACTGTTTTGACACTACTGTATGGGACATTTTTAGTGACGCTCATGGGGAGGATATTGACAACCTCACAGACTGTCTGACGGACTACATAAACTTCTGTGTGGAAAACACCATCCCCACTAGGACTGTACGTTGTTTCGCCAACAATAAACCCTGGATTACTCCTGATATTAAGGCTCTCCTCAAGGAAAAAAAGAGAGTTTTTGTATCGGGTAACAAGGAGGAGTTGAAGAGTGTCCAGCGAGAGCTAAGGAGGAGGATCAGGGAGGGGAAAAACAGCTACAGGAGAAAGTTGGAGAGTCAACTGCAGAAAAATAACACCAGAGGAGTTTGGAAGGGCCTTAAAACCATCTCGGGCCATATGGACTCCAAGCCCCGGCCTGCGGGGGATCAGAAGTGGGCAGATGACCTGAACGTATTCTTCAACAGATTCGATCAGGCATCTACCCCTCCCCCTGCCCCGTCTCCTCTGCAACCATCATTACCATCTACCCTCCCTGCCTACAGCCCTCCCCCTCCCTCATCTCACCACTTATCACTCCCCACAGCCCTCAGCTTACAGCCACTTAATACACCCACACCAAAGCCTGGGCTGGGCCCATCTCCCCATTTCACACCCGCAAACACCCCCCATTCAGCCCCCATGCTCTCTACAAGCTCAACTGGACTGTTCCTCACAACATCCCAGGTGAGAAACGAACTGAGGAAGATAAGGGTGGGGAAGGCGGCGGGCCCAGACGGCATCAGCTCCAGACTTCTGAAGTCCTGTGCGGACCAGCTGTGTGGGATTGTTGAACACCTGTTCAACCTGAGTCTGAAGCTGGGGAGGGTGCCAAAACTGTGGAAAACATCGTGTCTGGTTCCTGTGCCGAAGACCCCACACCCCAAGGACCTCAATGGCTATAGGCCAGTGGCATTGACCTCTCACCTGATGAAGACCCTGGAGAGACTGGTCCTTGTCCACCTGCGTCCGCTGGTGAGCCCATGTATGGACCCTCTGCAGTTTGCCTACCAACCCCGCATTGGGGTGGATGACGCTGTCATTTACCTACTTCACACATCCCTTTCTCACCTAGAAAAGGCTGGAAACACTGTGAGGATCATGTTTTTTGATTTCTCCAGTGCTTTTAACACCATCCAGCCCAGGATTCTGGGGGACAAGTTGGAGCACGCTGGGGTGGACCATCACCTGGCAGCATGGATCCTGGACTACCTCACAAACCGACCACAGTATGTGAGGTTACAGGACTGTGTGTCTGACACACTTCTCTGCAGCACAGGGGCTCCACAGGGAACCGTTCTGGCGCCTTTCCTGTTCACCTTCTACACAGCGGACTTCACCCATAACACTTCGAACTGTCACCTGCAGAAGTTCTCTGATGACTCTGCCATCGTCGGCCTCATCACCAACGGGGATGATGGGGAGTACAGAGAACTGACCCAGGGCTTTGTGGGTTGGTGTCAGCAGAACCGCCTCCAGATCAACGCGAGTAAAACCAAAGAGCTGGTGGTGGACTTCGGCAGGCGCAAACTCCCTCCACCTACACCAGTGAACATCCAGGGAACGGACATTGAGATTGTGAGATCGTACAAGTATCTGGGTGTTCACTTGAACAGCAAACTGGACTGGTCAGACAATACGGACGCTCTGTTTAAAAAGGGCCAGAGCCGTCTCTTTTTGCTCAGGAGACTAAGATCTTTTGGAGTGCAGGGTGCGCTCCTGAGGACTTTCTATGACTCTGTGGTGGCATCAGCTGTCTTGTATGGGGTGACCTGTTGGGCCAGTGGCATCTCTTCCAGGGATAGAAAGAGACTGGACAGACTGGTAAAGAAGGCCAGCTCTGTCCTTGGATGCCCTCTGGACCCAGTGGAGGTGGTGGGAGGCAGGAGAATGGTGGCCAAGCTATCATCACTACTGGAGAACACTTCCCACCCCCTACATGTCACTCTTTCAGAACTGGGCAGCTCCTTCAGCGACCGGCTGCTCCACCCGCGGTGTCTGAAGGAGAGGTACCGTAGGTCCTTCCTGCCTGCTGCTGTCAGACTCTATAATCAGTACAACTCCCGGTAATCTACACTTGACTGTCAGTGTGCAGACTATTCACTACTATACTTCATCTACTGCTGTGCATTATCTTCATACATATATTGTATTCATGATGTTATCTACTTCATATGTTGCTGTGAAATATTTTTCATATACATGTATATTATATATGTGCAATATTTTTATCTTATCTATTTGTTCATACTTACAACTGCACTCAGTCACTCTATTATTTATTTCTGTCTATACTGTGTATAGGACTATTTTTCTATTTATTTTTATTGTATTTCTATATATGACACTTTTGCTGGCTGCTGCAACGCTAAAAATTTCCCCGCTGTGGGACAATAAAGGCTTATCTTATCTTATCTCTTATCTTTTAACCAGACATAATGTTTCAAGAGTTCCAAGTGAATATACTGAGATTCCATTACATGAAAATAAAAGGCAAATTCATGCTGATGATGACTAATACCCAAATATCTCTTCTTTGCAGTGATTACTCAACAATGCTCAGTTCATCTGCCATGGACTGTCTTGAAAACAAGGCTTTTAACATTTTTGCACATGGGTATATCGAGCAGAAGCCATTACATAGCATGGCTTCGTATGTACAGCTACACTGTATAAGTTAAACATCTTAACAAATAACCATACATACGTTTTAGACAGAAAAGGTCAAGAATGTGGAGTAGGGATACAATCTAAACAAAGAACAAAGATCAGAGGTTTTTCCACAGAGAAGATTTGTTTGCTAAAAAATGTTAATTAGCACTACAAACTTCTGTACCAGTGTATGATGTACTAACCCTGTTGATGAGCCAAATGTGCACTGCTGCCTATAAAACGTTTGACATAAAAAGTAAAACGGTTAAAATAATGGTGAAATTACTAAGAACTTGCTCTTTGTCATATCATTAAAACTAATAGTTTTTTTTGGTGTGCTATCTGAGGTGCTGAAGGGGATGTCGCAGTGGGAGGTTCGGGGCCACAAATATCAAATGTCAAAAGTTGGAGGATCACCAATTATACAACAATTTTATTTTAGTATATTTCCAAAAAAGTAGTTGAGCTGCCTGGGTTAATATTGGTAGAAAATTTCAAGTAAATTGACTGTGTTGTTTGGGGAATGTCTTGCTGACTTAACCACAGCAGTGCAAAACAAAAAATCAAATTTTATTCTATTGAATGAGCTTCAACATGGTTTATGTGCTTAGTGTTAATGTGTGGGCCTATGTGTGCATGAGAGCAGCGTATACACTGTGGACACAGACAGGTGAGTGTCAGCAAGCCATATGTGTGTTTGTGTAGGTGCTAAAAGTTGGTGTGAACCCAGAGACAGATTCGGAAAGTTGGAATTGCAACAGTGGAATACTGCGTGTGTGTAAGAGAATGAGGGACAGCATTGTCACATTCTTCAACCTAGCTGATGCAGAGCTGTCATCTCCACCTGTATCATAACTTTGAGGAATACATATAGACTTTGGCAAAAGCGTGTATATATATATATATATATATATATATATAAGCGTGTATATATATATATATATATATATATATAAGCGTGTATATATATATATACACGCTCTATATTTATATAGAGGGACTTATATTTATATACAGTATATATATACTGTATATCTGCATAGACACACATGTACAACCCCCTCATGCGCTCCCTCACACCTCTCTCCCCTTTCCCTTTTTTCTTCATTCTAATTCCTGCTCTTCGTTCATGTGCCACGCCTTTCACCCAGCAGTGCCGCCTGTTCCCTCTCTCTGCCTTTCATCTTTGCCCTGTCAGGTGAGCCTTTGAAGGTGTGTGTGTGGCGAGGAGGTGTGAGGAATCGGCTCAACCTGACACAATTCATCCCAGAATCATTAACAGTAAGGTAACGCTACTGCTTCAGCTCCCCCTTTAATGAGACATTCCTGTATAGTTTGTCAACAGAGTACAAAGAGTGCTTTAAAGTGAAGGGCAGATGTATAGTGTATGGGGTCATGCATTGCTACGGGTTGTTTCTTTAACTCTCTAAAGAAGACTATGGTTGTTTGAAGACCCTCTGATGTAGTTTGGAGCGGGTCAAATGGAGTGTAAGCTCGACACGCTTTGCCTGTGCAATCAGTTTGATGGAGTAGGTACTCAACTCCTCAGGTCTGGGAAAGAACAAGGTAAAAGCACCTTTATGACAACCTCCCGAATTTATTGCCGCCATCCGCCTTTTCAGAAATAACGACAAGTGAGACAGAGAGAAAAAGAGGTGGAGGAAAGAGGCGAGATAATACAACAACGCAACAAACTATCTAAAAGAGTGATAGTGTTCCTGTCCTTTTAAAAAAACAAGCATCAATTTCCAAAATGAAGTGGATAACTGAATAAATCAGTTTCAGGTTAATAAAGTTGTCATCTGTTTGATTTTCCTGAGGAAGAAGGAAGCGAGAAAAGGAGAAAACAACGACAGAAATATGACACCGTCAGCATTATCTCTTTATTTTATTGTTGCCACAGAGGTCACTGTGAACACAGCTTCTTCAGTGATTTTCCTCCAAACCTTTCCTATAGAATTTTAGTTTTCTCAGGATATTTTTGTGATTGTAAATCAAAAACCATAAGGCCTTGGTACTAGTGTACATGGAGGAACTCACAAGAAGACTGTTGTACACTACAGATAGAGAGCTTCCACAGTGAGAGGCAGGTATTTAGGTGTTACACAAAAACACACATATTACATCCCACCAAGCACCGTACATCAATTACAGATGCAAGTCACTGCCATTAAGAGTTTTCACAACTTTGTTCCTCCAGTCCTTTGCCATTTAATTGTTATTCTTTCTCCTCTCTTTTCCTCCTTATTCTGTTTTTTTCAGTCTCGCTCTCACCAATTAAAGTCAATCAGCCGTCTGATTGGACCTGAGACTGCTAAAAGGAGCTAATGTGATACGCAACGCAGACAAAGCGATAGCCGCCAGTGACGGCAGCACTATTCATGGAGCTGATTTCAACTGTCCATCACAACAATGAGAGAGGAGAGAGCAGACGTGCCAACACCGCAGAGAGTTCAGCAGAGTCTACCTGAGTGCAAACACAATAACCTTACCATAAACAGCATTGGTGTGCAAAATCAACAGCCACGTTTGTTAAATTACCTGTTATTTCATTACTCGCTAAAATACATATTTACAGGTTTGGTAAGGTTTTACTGCTTGTCAGTGGCTGATTTACTAAAGCAAAACAGTCAGTGCCACAAATGTTTTCCTGCCTGTGTTCCCATGCACTGCCTGTATTTTACGACAGAAGCATTCATCTAGAAGAGCTGCTTTTGCTTGTTCTTTATAACTAACAGACATAATGGATTCACTCACGAATAAATCAGAGTCTTCACAGATATTACAAATCATCAAACGTCCTCTACGCAGGACTGGATGGCAGGAATCAATATCAAGGTATTAAATATATATATATTAAATATATTACTGCAAATGCATACAAAATGACAGAATAATCAAAGTGATGTTCAATGCAGTGATCTTTGTTCCACTGCTTTACATCAGAGTAAAACAAAAGCATTGAATGACTCCTTAAAATTAGCTTCCAGCTTCTTATTCATTTGGACACCAGGATTTTGTTAAGAGATAACATGACACAATCATATCATCATTATACCATTCCACTCAAAGCTAATCAACAATAACATAACATAACTTAACATAACATCCTGCTCCGTCTGATCTTGCCGATGTTGAGCTGTAGGTGCTTCTCCCCAGACTATCTGACGAAGTCCTCTACTCCTTCATGTCCTCACTGATGCAGCCCACAATGGAAGAGTCATCGGAGAACTTCTGGAGGTGGCAAGTTCCAGAGTTGAAGCTGAAGTCAGAGGTGTAGAGAAATGGTGATAGTACGGTTCCTTGAGGTGCGCTGGTGTTGCTCATGACCACATCTGACTGGCTGCCCTGCAGCCGGACGTGCTGTGGCCTGCTGGTGAGGTAGTCTGTAATCCAGGCCACCATGTCGTGGTCTATCTGCATGGCTGTGAGCTTCTCCACAAGCAGGAGGGGCCGGATGGTGTTAAAAGCACTAGAGAAGTCAAAGAACATGACTCTCACTGTGCTTCCCAGCTTCTCTAGGTGTGAGTAGGCAATAATATTCAATTATCACCCAGCCCTACCTCTGAAGTTACTAACAGGCATATACAGTATGTGTCCATATGTAATTGTCAGCTGTTTAAACAAAGCTTTAACATAAGAAAGACAAGAACTTTGTATTTAATTATAGCTTTTAATAAATCTTGAACTGGCTGACCACATTAATAAGCAATGATCAATAAGGAAAATTACTTAAAATAGGCATTCCAATAAGAAAGGGGTTAGATCTCTGTATGGGACTAAAACTAAGACGCGAACTCAGCCTGTCCACGTTATTTCATCCATTACTGTAAGCATTATTGTTAGCTTTCAGGACCAGTGTCTGAAAATTGTTTTATTGCCTGCCCAGAAAAATGAATATAGAAATGTTCCTCCTATTCTTCAAACCTTTATTCACACAGTTAAAGGTACCATATGTAGCATTTTACATGTATTAATCATTTTGTATTGCCAATGTGTCAACAGATTGTAATGTAACTAAAAATTAGACCTTCCCTGACTTTCTCTGTTGCCTATAACAGCCTGTGGACTGATTTCTATGTAAAGGACTCAGGACAGTTTTTCTGCCAAAATCCAAAGGATGTGACGTTTATGTACATTCCCGAGTGCCTTGCCTCTCTTCAGCTCCAGTACAGCTCCCCTATAGTGCCAACAGTATGTAACACTAGCTAACGTTAGCTTAGAAACTGAGTTCACTAACATTAACAAAGGACCAGTGTAGGTACCAGATATGCTCGGCCTGGCAGATCTGCTGTTTGAATGTGTTATGTCGTCTCTATATGCAGGACCCCGAGCAGATCTCACAGAGCATATTTGGTACCCACCACAACACAGGGTCCAACAAAAGGACCAGCGTAGCTAAGTTACAGCTAGATGGCTAACCTTATCTTTAGCAAAATACCATCTGAGTGGATATGTTTGTTAGCTTGCCAAATTATTTCACCAGCTAACGTGATCCATGATGCTAACTTATGTATGATGACAAACGGTGTTGATTTTAGCCAACTATAAATGATGTAACTGTACAAAGCAAAGGTGTATAACTAACAACTGCTTTCTACTAGCCAAGAGCGATGCAAGGCAGGGGCGGCCAACTAGGTAACTGTAACCTCAGCTAAGCTAAGGTCAGCCAGCTAGCTGTAACTTAGCTACGTGGTCCACGTAGCTTGCTTGCTAACGCGGATGAAGCAAGCAAGCTATGTGGATCTGGCGTTAGTTGCTTCATAAAGCTGATGAAATAATTTGTAAACGGCAAGCTAGTTAGCATCATGGAGCCAATGGTCCAAATAAAATGTAGGAACATTACAGATAGTAACGTTATTCTAAATATGACTGTAAATCACATTCAGTCTTGTGTATGTCACATCCAATGCCCAGTGTGCTCGCTCGCACCTACAGAGCGCGAGTGCGAGCAACGGGATGCCGACTGCAGTTCACTTAATGGCCACCATTAATAACAAGGATTTTCTGAAAACTCCACGTAGAATCTTTAAACTATAGTCTAAGGTTACTATAGTAGTTTTAGTAGTAGTAATTTTCCTCTGTAGCATTAGCAGCAGAAACGGCCTTTACTTTAACTGTTTTAAAGTGTATATCACATTCATAATAGTTTGGTCATACTGAGACAAAATGGCACAAATGTCAAAAACATCCATTTATTTTTCATATACTGGGCTACAGAACATGTTTGAGGACTTTATTTAATAACGCTTGCAGTCAGTGTAGGAAATTAAAAAAATATTTCGGGGGCAACTTTTGTCCCCACTGTCTAAAACATTGGGGCATTTCTAAACTTTTCGGGGCAAAAATAGTAATTAGTTCATAAAGTTGCTGTTTTTAATTTGAAATGAGCCCAAATTAAAATGCATAACGTTACAGTAATCACCACCTTGTGCATGAGTAAATACAAAGCATAGCATACTATTGCTGTTCCTAAGAGAAGTGTGCAATCATGTGGAATAAGTACGTAATTTAAAAAACACAATCACAAACAGCAGTGATACTATTTCTAATAAATATAGTGGATGGGGGAGATTTTGAAATTTCATTCATTAATATAATTTATAATAGATTATCAGTGTGTTTTTGTGCCAGATTTGGTCGTGGCGAGCGGAGAAAATAGAACAGACGCCGAAACTCGGCAGAGCACAAGCAGCCCAATTGGTTAACATGGGCACAGAAAGGAAGCGGTCACCGAAATGTCTGAACCCGGCATTATTTGCTGGGGGTGGCATTGGTGACGACCTAGGATTGCTTTCTTCAGTAACAGTTGGAGCTTTTTAATGAGGTACCGGTCCATCGCAGCAGCTACTTCACTGCAGGTGCAAGATCACCTGGCCTCTGCCAGTCAGATATTGTAACAGTAGTGTGAACAACAGCGCCATTTGTGCAAGTGTGCGTTAGAGACGGAAATGGAAATTAAATGAATTGTATGAAAATAAAATGATGGTTTAATGTAGGAGTAGGATGTTTGCCTAAACTGGTAAATATCTTCTTTTTTTCTCGAAATCTTGGGGGCAATTTTTGCCCCTTGATCACGTTTTTTAGGGGCAAATCTGAGATTTCTTTTTTTCATTTTTGCCCTTTGACCCCCGGTAATTTCCAACGCTGCTTGCAGTAATCACACTTATCAACACTTAATATTAGCTTTACTTTTAATATTTGGATATTATTTCTAATATTTTGTTGCTTATTATTCTATTCTAGATGTCTAATTGTATTCTATATTGTTTACCTTGTCTTATATTACTTTCTGCTGATGCAATACACTAACCTAATTTTCCTAACAGTTTCATCTTCACCCTCATATTAAATATCCTGTTCTTGGCTGGACAACCCAGTGACAACTGAGCAAGTTGGTAACCAGCTTTATAACCAGGTTTAACCAGGTTTATACTGTAGCTTATTGAAAACACACTGAGATGACTTGCAGTCAATGTGAATACTGCATGGTCTTACCACAGGTATCCGTGAAGAGGTACACACATATATGTACACAGGTTGTGCACTTTGGCTCAGGAGAGAGTGAGTCATTTGGCCTTCACCCTGGAGATTATGGGTGATTTGAGGCCTCCTCATCTTGCAGTGACACTTCATGCGCACACACACACATAAAAATGAAGTGTGATTCTGAGCATGGTGCTGTTACCCTGAACATGGCCATTCCAGAGGGACTTTAGGTTATCAGTGGTAAGAACACGACACGTGGGGGACTTCCCACAACATGACACATTTACACCAAGAAATACTACAGTATGTGTATGGTGTATGGTGTGTGTGTGTGTGTGTGTGTGCAGAGATGTTGGCAAGGAGAGGCAACTATAATGTAATAATATCTACAGCAAATTGTGATTTGTTAAATTGGGCAATATAAATAAAACTGACTTGATCCGTGGGGAAAGAGATTGCATTTTCAGGGAGGAGAGCCTTTTAGACACAAACTCAAGTCTACAGCATGAGAAGAGAAAAGACATGTCCCCCCCACCCCCACCCCCGGCCCCTCCCCCCCCGACACAAACACACAAAATGCTATGATCTCTATTGATCTGCAGCACGCACAAGATGGTTAATCCTCAGCACTGAGAGATATGAGACACAATATGAACGTTTATATCAGCTTTTGTGTATCAGCTGCCGAGTACAAGTATTCTACAAAGCAAGTTCCATGTTGTTAGACACCTGTAACACACTGCCTGTCCTCCTCACCTCTCTCTCTTCATCTTTATCCTTGACTTTATTTGCTTTTTTTTGCTTTTTTTCTGACATATTTCTTGCAGTGCTGCCCTTGGTATCCTGTGCTTGTTTTCTTGCTTCTCCACATGGGAAATGACATATGTGCATGTGCAAGTGTTCGAAGGTGTGTTTGGGTGTATATCTGCAATATGTGTTTTGGCTGCAGACAAACATCCCAGAATGCGATGGGGATGAAGAAAGATGGAAAAGGGAGATCTCGTCTTGTGTTCTGGTGTGGAGACTATTTCTTTTGTCTCAGACTTGGTTTTGGTTTTCTAAATCAGACTTGTCTTAGTCTTGACCACTGGTCTATTACAACTCTATTACAATATTGACCAAGTCTAGCTTGGTATGTTTTTAGGCAATTAATCCACTGCTCACTACCAACACTCAGAACTTTGCCCTCAAGGCAACAGAAGCTAACAGGAACTAAACTCAACAGTTGACCGACTATCTCTGTGTGGTATTTATGAAAGTCAACATAGAAGGGTAACATCACCACATTTCCGATCATCTGACTGCTTGTGATTCTTGGAAATATTTTTTAGCAATGTCGCCGTGTTCTCAGAATGACTGTGGTGACAATGTTAGTAGAACTGATGGAAGTGATGGCCCAAGCAACAGAAATAAAACAAATGAGTTATAATATCCTGTAGTTAATCTTTAGAATGTAGAAAATACACTAATTTCCCTCACATTTGGTGAGATATTATACAGTATTAGTGCTATAATAACTACAAACAGCTTAACTCAAAAGTATCATTACTAAATATTTTTCAAAAATAAATGTAAATCACATTCAAAAGTGCAGTTCCATTTATTGATAACAGATTTTCAACTATGGTAATAATGACAGGTAAGTTGGCTTAATGATACCTGACTCACTATCTGCCATCAGTCAGTCATATTCTGTTATGGTTAGGGTTGCTCCCCTGTTCCCTTTTGTTTTGCCTCCTGTTTTCCCTGCCCTTGTGTTTCTGTCTGTCTGTCTGTGTCTACACCTGGGCGTGGCCACCTGTCTCCTGCTGGTTCCTGGCGCAGCTGAGGCTCATCAGCAATCACCTTCGCAGTCCTGAAATACCTGTCGCAGCTCCTCATTCTTCGTCAGATTGTCCGTTCACCTGTGCGGTAACTTTGACTCACCTCTGAGACTAGTTAAGCTCATGCTACAGCTAATCCTCTGCCTAACTTCAGATCCGTTTGAACTAAAACTTAACAATATTCAACAGTTACCTTGCAACACTGCTGCTAACTGCCTGTCTGAAATGGTATAATGCAGTCATGGTCTTAATGCAACACTACTCTGTGTGTGAGAAGCATGGTGAAATCTTTTCTCATCAGTCCAACACACTAGTCCTAGATCTCATTGTGAGATGTTTTCACAAATTCTCATAATGTGACTGCTGCTACAGTACAATGCACACATCTACAAACCAACCCATTGATATACGGATTGACGCAGAATACACTGGCCAACAAGACATACCCATAGACCCATAGAATACCCATAGAATATCCATAGAATACCGTACAGATCATATTGGCATATACTGTATATATCTATTATAAGTGCCATTTTTGAATTAAGTTAGAAAAAACAGCACCAGCTCTATGGCCAAAGCTTGTTTTTTGCTGCTTTCATCAATCAAGAATGCATCACGTCCTGAGCGTCGCACCTCTGGACCTGCAGACTCACCGAACTTTCTTCACTCGACTTTTTTGCCCTAGGCATGTGCCTAGAATGCCTGTGCGTAGATCCGATCTTGTTTCCAACTGTAACTTCAATAGAAGTGGTGCAGGAGTGAACTGTGTCACCCTGACTCACTGACCTGCATTTGTCTTTTGAGAACCAAAGATATATTGCCAATTACAGAATGGAATGGAATGATATCAATTAATGCATACACTAAAAATCTACATTCAGTTTATGCAGGCCAAGTCTGCTTTCACATTCCATACTGGCAAAACTAAATTTGTTATTTAAAAGTATGGTAGGAGACCACACTGGAGGTAATTTGCTGTAAAGGTAAAATGTTGGCAGATATGCTCCATTAAATCCACAATACAGTAGATACACTGCTGCGCTTATCCTTTCAGTTTGTCTCTGTGCCTGTGGCCTGGATCTGAGGTCTACTCTGCTGCCTCGTCTCTCCACACAAAAGAGCACCTTGCCAGGCACGTAATCCTCTCAGACCTCCTATAAAGCCTGGAGCTCTGGATCTACCCCTAGAGGCTGCAGCTAACCACTAATAACTTCTAACATCTGGACAGTCGTCACTAAATGCTAATGACAAATACAATGAGTGGGCTTATTTTTCAATAGCACGTTAATATATTCTGCGCACATTTTCAGTAACATTCAGTTATTTTTCTGGGAGCGAACGATGAGGCAAAGCAGAGAAGGTTAGAAAGGGAATAAGTGGTGGGGGTGTTCAAATCCTTCCAAGAATCTCCCCCAAAGCTACAGAATTTGTGCTGCTTTTTAAATACCCAGATCAGTTACACTGTGAGAGCACACACACACACACACACACACACACACACACACACACACACACACACACACACAAAAAAAAAACCTCTTCAGTCTAGAAAGTCTCTCAGACCCCCTTGGCGCCTCTAGCCCAGTTTTTCTCGTTTTCCGGTTTCTTGTGTGCCAGCACTACTTTCTGTGAGTGCCTGGAACAGAAATAAGCCTCCAGAGAACAACTAAGGCATGGAACTCCTATTAACATCTCACACACACACACACAAACACACAAATGAATTATTAACCAACCTGAGGTGCCACCATGGTCTCGTAACAATACATTTCTGATAACAGCGATGTGCTACTCAATAAACCTTAATACTATACAGTATAACCCTGATCACAATGTCCTCTTAATGTTGTTGTTATTATTACAGTTCCTAATGAATAAATTATTAATAAAAACCTATATGTTAGCGATGATAAGCTGTAGCTTTACTGAAGTGTTCCCAACCAAGAAAATATTTTGTATTTCATTTTTCTCATTCTCTAGCTCTCATTGTAGAATTACACAATTTCTGACAAGCAAAGACCTCGCCATATATTACAGTCATGGAACGAAGAACTTGTCAAGTATTACCTCCTATGTATGACAATTCCAGGAGGTTAATGGAGCTCATGGAACACAGTTGATAACTTGAGAACATCCAAACCAAATGCTGAACTGTTGTGCTGTGTGTATGGACCTATTGTTGGGCTGATAATGTCAAGTAATGTGTTTTCGTCATTTTTGTGGATTCATGTCTGTTGTTGACACACAAAAAGCACACTGCAGGTGAGTGTTAAGACTCAGAATGGAACATTGCTGGAATTCCATTCAGTCTTTGTCAGACAAAAAATAAACTCTGATGTAGAAACACAGGTGAAAACAGTGCTGATGAGGCCTACCTGTTAGAACAGCTCTGGTCTTTTGTGGCTGGGATGTAGAAGAAATGTGAGGAGCTTCTGTTAGACTGTTAGCATCTCTCTGTCTATCCAACTGCCTGATGAAGAAAGATAGACACACAAAGACAGTCACTTTATGGATTTTCTTCAACCTTTCATTTATCAAAGCCAACAAACACCCATGATCTTTGAAGTAACACCCACACAGGTCCATGCATTAACACTGGGAGCTGCCCTGGAAAAGCAGCTGTCAGTGAGCACAGACAGTGGAGGAACTGGGGATTCAGTGCCTTGCTCGAGGGCATCTTGACAGCAGAAGATTTCCCATGAGCCTTAGCTGTGGTCAATGATCTAACCTTTGCAGAGGCATCCGTCAATATTCAATGGTGATTACTTTCTGTCAATGTAAGGTTAGGTCTTAAGGAAACACATGGCAGAAAGGTATAGAGGACACACACACACACACACACACACAGATTTAATAGCAGAGACAAGAAACAAAGGTGACTTTACCCTCCACCTCCATCAATTCATCCAGCAACTCAATACCACACACTTTCTCCTTCTCTGTAGTGGACGTCTACCAAGGCTAAAACTCGTTTCAAGTCCGCTGTCACCTTTTCTTCATCCTTCTGGCTTTCATTGTAGGTTCTTTATTACCATTACACAACTGCTATTCATGACACAAAGCATGTAATACACAGGTCAATACATACTATAGGTGCACACATGCACACAGACAAACCAGGGATCGGCCACTGATGGGGTCATGAATGGGTCTGAGCAGTAAGCTGAAATAATTTGATTGATTCTATCTTTTCTTTTTGCACAATGTGTAAAATATCTACATACTGAAATTAGGTTATTACAACACACAAAATAATGCAAAAAGAAAAGGTTAATTTCAGTCAAAAAGTAACATAATTGAAAGCTGGTTATATTATCCATTAACTGTGATGTGAATAGTTAGACTATATGTGTATCCACCACAGTTTATGGGACTGTTGCGACTCCTGGTGCTGTATCTCATTGAGAATCTAGCACATCTACAAGAGGGATATACCAAAACGTGCTTCTGCATGCTGATCTGAGGTCTCCGTGTGTGTTTGTTGCCAATACGTTATCTCTGGTTATGAGAGATGGAAGCTATGGGAGTCAAATGAACAGTGTGCAGATTCTACTTGTGTTGTTAAGGCTGTTAAGTGTTATGTGTTTCACTCATGTTTTTGTCTCCTTGCATTTTTGTCTCCTTGCAAGGAAAAAAGTGATTAAAATCAGTTTCATCATAATGTTTTATTTGGTAGATTGATATAAATGCAGGAAATCCCATTCATATTTTATTACACTATACTGTAATGTAATATACTATACCATATAATACTCATGAGAATATTTTTATCTTTTCAAAATGTTTATCTTTTCACTATTTTTTCACGTTTCAGATGAGGTTAAGACCTCCCATATATTTAGTGTTGATTGACTTTCATATCAGACACAGCAGTCTAACAGAAAAGACTCCATGTTCTTCCTGCTGCAACCTTCACTGGCTGCCAAACAAATGGGTGTGATACTGCTGATGCTTGTTGAGGGAGTGTGTTGGGAGTGTGTTTGTGGTGTAGCTTGTATGAAGCATTTGGCAGAGTGCTGGAGATGCTGTGTTATTGGACTGCCGCTCCGGGCAGCAGAACTGCAGACAAATGTATAATTAAACAGCAGCAATCATGAAAGGTGTTTCCTCTTCCCCTTAAGGAGGATTTTGTCTTTGTGTTCTCCTTCTCTGCCTCCCCCTCCATCTATTATCTCCCGGGGTGTCTTCAGCTCCTTAAAAACTCACAGAAACTCTTCAATTATCTAATGTAAAACCAGAAAGTAACATGTTCTGAATTTCAATATCATTCTCTATTTCCAACTTCTCAAATGTGAAGATTTGCTGCTTTTCTCTTTTATATGTTATTGTAAATTGAATATCCTTGGGTTTTGGACTGTTGGTCAGAGAAATTAACACATCTAAAGACATCAGATTGGACTCCTGGAAATGGTGCTGGGCATTCTTTACTATTTTATTTTATTTCATTTCATTTTATCAATGATTTATTGATTAATTAAAAAAAATAGTAAAGAATGCCCAGCACCATTTCCAGGAGTCCAAGTTGACGTCTTCAAATGTCTCTAACCAACAGATTAGTCAACAATAAAACGAATCATTTGTTGCAGCCCTAATGCAATATGCCGCATATTGTATAACAAATTAACCTAAGCTTAAAGACCCACTTATTAGCTTTTCAGAGAACTTGCATCTCATGGTCTTCTTCAGCAGAGCTGGCTCATTTGTCATCATGTGACCAAAGTGTTGAACTTGACTTGGTCATATGATAACAGGTTGTTTTATATGGGGAGAGTTCCACATTTAGATCACATGATCTAAGCCACCTGAGCCACCTCCAAGTCGTAATTGTTTACTCTGATAATAATAAAAAACATTGCTAACCACAATAACGGTTAGTATCCATTTCACTCCCTACATTTCTAATTTAACAAGGTCACTGGGAGCAGCCTCTCATACTGTCTTTGTACTAGCTCTAGAACATAAGTGTCTCCAACAAGAGCAGCAACAGCTTTAAGCTGAAGTATTCACACTTTTGTCTTCTACTGTCTTATTGTTTTTTTGTTTATTTTGTTTTAAGCCACCTTGCTGCAAAAAAGTCCTCTTCAGATAAACAACTGAACTAAAATGAACATTTAACTTTGTAACATTATTTTTTCTTCTACAGCTCAATCTTACTTTCTGAAAATGTGTTAGCTATGTTAAAACACAATTATTGTATGTTGATCTTATCAGCTTTGTTTCTTTATTTTGGTTGTTCATTTGGTTTTAAATCCAGTCCTCCTCTTACTGGCTTACTCATCCACCGTCCCCACATTTCTCTTTTTCTTTCCACTTCTACCTCCCACCTGGATCTCTCAATAGCTCTTCACTTCCTTCCTCCTCTCTTTGTGGTTTCACTCTACTTACTCCTGACTGCCTCTTTATTTCTGCAAGCCTCCTCCTCTTCCTTCATGGCTGCATCCCATCCACTCTTCCTACTTAACAACCCCTACTTCATTTCTCTTCCTGCTCTGCACTTCTTGAAGAAGATGGAGGGGATCAGATCAGTAATAAGGAGAGAAAGAGAAGAAGTGTTTCATTTCCTTTAACTGAGACATCACAGGCTCACCTATTTTATCCACATTTAATTTGGGTGTTGGTATGGCCACTGGTGGGAAACATTCTAATAGAGATATGTTTCTTTCTGCAGGTATTTCTGCCTCCGGAGCTGTAGAGTCTGGATCTGTGGTTGCTGCCGCCTGCTGCCCCCGTGCTCCTGCTCTGCACCTGCTGCTGCTATTGCTGTTGTTGCTCTTGTTATTAGTATTGCTATTATAATGTTGCTCTTAGTGTTGTTTCTGTTGGTGTTAACATCAATGCCATTACCATATCTATTGCCTTACATCCCTATGTGGAACTGTAATGTGCTGCTGTATGTTCTCTTTCCTCCTGCTCTCTCTCTCCCGCTCCCCCCTCCCCCTTCCCCTTCAACCCAACCGGTCGAGGCAGATGACCGCCCACCTTGAGCCTGGTTCTGCTCGAGGTTTCTACCTGTTAAAAGGGAGTTTTTCCTTGCCACTGTTGCATAGTGCTTGCTCATGGTGGGAACTGTTGGGTCTCTGTAAATATAAAGAGTCGGTCTAGACTTGCTCTATTCGAAAAAGTGCCCTGAGATAACTTTGTTATGATATGGCGCTATATAAATAAAACTGAATTGAATTGAATTGAATTGAATATATAATATAGTTTAACCATGTCATCTCCTCTTCCTCAGTACAAGACAGCCATCATTGACATTATAAAACTATTGGTACTGAAAAACTCCAAACAGACTCTGACAGTCTATGACAAGGGGCACCTTAGTAAGACATAACACTTGCAAGGAGAAACTAACAGACTATGTTAGTTTGCATTTATCAGCCATATATATGTGGCACCACAACCCACCCTGAGACAACCTTAAGTACTGCCCTACAGCCTTGAATGCATGGATGGATAGTAGGGATGTGCATCTCTATCACTGAGGCCGATGTGATACGCATTTCAATGCATTGGCAACGATCCGATACATTAAATAGACATATGAAGCAACTACCAATGTGATACGATACAATTCACCCCTATTGCGATGCAGTGCGATTCGACACGATTTGATTCAACACAATGCAATTCAATGCGATACGATGCATTTTGACACAACCTCTACTAATGATTATATGTGAATAAATCGGATTTTAGAGATGTAAAGATGTTAGAAATGGTGCATCATGAGTCTATCCCAAATTGTATACAGTGCACACTTTTTTAAAATCGGCGTAATCGCATTGTGAACTTTTATGTCAGTGCACCGATGCAAATTGGTGAATCTTACTATCCCTAATGCATAGAGTTAAGAGAAAGCAGATTCTTCTGCTGTACTGGACTGCTGACTAACTTCCTGTACTGGAAGAGGATAAGGAAAGGGATGGGCGTTGGAAATCTCATTGTTATGCTTGTTATACTTTCCAAATGTCCAACACTCTGCAGGGTCAGTCCCACTCACAGAGGTGGACCAAATGGAAAATAAAGAGTGTGTGTCAAAGTTTGACCCATATATTAGCTTGATAACGGCCTTTTGTTCAAAATAACAATCAGAAAATTAATCTGAGCTTTACTGACCCATGGTCTGAATTCTGTTTCAGAAGATTTTACACCCTGGCTGTAAAAGTATGTAAAGTGATAGAGAGACAGATAACTTAGTTAAAATGTTTGAAAATATTGAATATTAGCAATGCAACTTAGCCCGAAAGCATATGCAGGCCAACAAGTCTTTAAAAATACAGATAAGTCGGACCCTCATCTGAATATCAGGAGGCCATTGGTTACTGTTGACTGAGCTTTAGCAGTATACTGACTGATCATTTATTATTTCTGGATGTGAATACTGTTCAGAATACTGTATTTATAATCAGATCTATAAGCAAGTAAAACAAATGTAAAAACCTCACCATACATATATGCTACACTAATGCTGGCTACACTGGTCACGGAATGCCTTCAATACATTGCACAGGGGTACACTGGTAACCAGTAGCTAATAGGCTAACTGGAGAACTGCAAGGAAATATAAAGACCTAGACAGCAGTAATGATAGCGCTCACCAAGCGTTAGTTAACATAGCTAACTAATAGCAATGACCGCACAGGCAAAGTCTTTAAACTGACTCACCAGTTTGATATGAGAGGATCCATGGTGACAAAATTCTAAATTAGAAATTCAAACTAAAATAATCTTCACCAACCGGCTAAATCCTCATGAATCTATAAAGTTCTCCTTTATGTCCGTCTTTATATTCTCCATGGATAAGCACCCATGAACACAGCAGCGACCTGTTGGCTAGATGTCACTGTGTGTTTGAGCATGAGAATGAGTGTAGAGAGAACAGGGGTATGAGTGTCAGTTCACCGTCACTTCAAAAAATTTGTATAAAAGTTACCAACTTCCTGTTAGTGGCAACACTATTGATTTTAAGAGTTTGACAAGCTAAAAATGTTCAACAAATTCTATAGCTGGACACTTAAAATACACTCCAGTATCTTGACTATTCTAGGGCGACTTCCGACAATCATGCCCACTTTATGCAGTGACTGGCCAGGTGTGTGGAAGTGTAGGTGGGGTTTGAACTTCTTTCTCAAGCTCTTTTTTTCATTCTCCACACAACTACTCCTGTCACTTTTCAGGGGAACAACTAAGTGCACCTTACACGCCTTCATGTGTGAACATGCAGAACAGGTAGAAAGACTGACTTTTGACATGTTCGGACAACTTGTTGTATGGACAAGTTAGTTTGAAGTATTCTTCTTCAGTATTCTGGATCTGATATCTAAAATCAAAAACAACAAAGGATTTAGACCAATTACTGTGATAAATGACTGGTGAAACAGCTGGTGATAACTTTTCAGATGTTGCTCCTCGCTCTGCTCAGTGTTGAGCAAATGTTCCTGCTATATGTGACCACACAGAGATAAACAGACCAAGACGCACAAAAACAAATACATCCAGATGCACAGATACTGTATATCTCATGGGGCATTTGAGGACAGCGTCTTCATGACCATCTTTTTATTAATCTCTAATGCAGATACCATAAACCACAGTGAGCTCAAACAGCTGCCAGGAGCTCTACTGAATGAATGAACTGCCCATCAATCACAAGTAAGTAAAGCAGTCACATGCATGGATTATATTAAGATACCTGCGAGTTATATCAAGTCACCCATAAATACAGCTAGACTCTGTCTCTTGTGATGTTAAGATGGAACTTTAAGTTGACGCCATATGGTTTCAATCTGAAAGAGACACAAGTGAAGCCTTTATTACAGGCTGAGCAAAATAAACAAGCCATGTTTTTGTGTTATGTGTGTATTTAGAGAGAGCAAGTCTGGTACAAACACAACAAGGCAAACTGTCAAACTCAACAAGCTTAACAATTACCTTGCCAGACCCTCAACCAGCTGAATTAGCATATTTAAAGGAGCGTTCCACTTGAGGACAAAGATAATGATGGTGGGCTGAAAATAGCTTTGTGAAATGAAACATTCATGCTTGTGAACATGTACGTGTGTGCACGTGCACACTGTCATACATGCATATACATCAACAACAGGCACATAGATATACTGAATCTCAATGTGTAATTCATGCATGACATAACCAAACAATATGTTGCTTTCACTAAAGACAGTAAAACGTATGAACTGGGCTTTTCATATAGCTTTAGGAATGTCTGACATGGGTTTGAAGCTAGTGACAATATAAAGGATCGAGCTAAATCTAAGATGCAATCAAAATTATATTCTTCATACAGTATGCTATTGCAATGCTGCCTTCAAGCATTCCTTCTGAGGTCCTACATTATCTGGAAAGTCATAAATACCAGCTATAGTACAACAAAAATAATCATGAAAATGCAACAAAATATGCCTTTAAAAACATCTAGTCAAAGGTAACTGGACTTAATTTACATTACTGAAAAGAGTTGTCACCTGGATGACTAAGAATCTTCACATAAAACCAGATAATCCATATTGACATTTTCTGACCTGGCATCGCTAACATGATGCTATAATTTGTCAGAACCTTTCTATAAATCACTGTTACACAAATTATTTATATAATTTTGCCACCACTATAGTTAAGCTATGGTTAAGTTTAGGCACAGAAACAACTTGGTTAAGTTTAAAATAACTACTTGGATAAGATAGGGAAAGCTTGTGGTTTGGCTTAAAAGCAAGTATGTGTTAAAGTAGGGAACTGTGGTAGAACATTTCTGAAATGTATATGTAAAATTGCTTAATTGCTGTTAAATCATACACGCCCCTGTTTATATGACCTTGTTCCATGGGTATATCTAGGCTATTGGAGGGGTTGTGGTCAAGCTGACACTATACTGTATTTCGATATGTGCGGTGTTTGCTCCCTGACACCAGTACTATAATAAAGTACCTTCCTGCAATGGAGACTGACAAGACAGTCTTTTTAATTAATCAGGAACCTTCGTCGACATTGTTACAAGAAGAACTACTTGGTTACAGTTAGGGAACAAAAATGCACAATGGTTAAAAGAAACTGAATGTTGGTAGAAAACAGAAAGCCAACAGTGGTTTCCTGTGTCAAAATCTGACACTTTATGTCCACCTTTGCACTTGACAGACAGGAGTCATAGTTCACACAGCCACTAGAGGTCTCTGTCAGTTAAACATAAACATAGGTAAACATTGTTTTTCTTGTGAACACAGACTCAACAAAATTGAAGTTATATTTACAATAGTTTTTAGTGACTATGCTATTCAAGCATGTAGGCCTACTGTAACTTATGTTTCACTGGGAAAATAAGATGCCCCATACATAGTGCCAAATAACCATACTTAGAGGTTACAGTTAAAGCGTCTGCATTAATTTAAAATTTAGAAATTTTGTTGACAGTGACTAAATTTCTGCATTAATCAGCAGCATATTTCTATTAGTGGAAATACATTCTGAGCAAGACCTTCCTACAACCCTAATGTGCTCTGACAGCAGCAAACACTACAATACTGATGCAAAACTTAACATCCAAGTCAAAATCAGCCTTAAGTCTCCTTTTAAGAAAAATCTCCAGTATTAGTGCAAGTAAGAACTGAGCCCCAACCTTACTATATCTGTGGGAGTTTGTTGATTTTTATACACTATTAGAATGCTTTACCAAATAACTTCAACAACAATCACAGATTGGGGTTCATGTCCTACACCCCACGTGTTGTCAGGTTAAGATTCATAAAACAATTTGGTTAAAGTTAGGGAAAATGGTGGTTCTGGTTAATGAAAAAGTCAACATGTCCTGTCTCGTGCTTCAAATCAGTACCGACTTTATTTAAAGGACAAGTCTGGGGATATTTTGTATTTTTCTTATAATGAACAAATCCCATGGTCAGACCCAAACCATGATGAATGTATCCTACTAACTAGCCATATATATCGTATTCCTCTGTGCCATTGTTAACAAAAACTATTAAAACACATCAATGAGCCACACTGTTGACGTGTTCCTTCATTAACACACACTGTAGTTTATTTTGACTCATTCCCAAATAACACCAGCCTTCTCTTTTAACAAAGTCAACCATCTTTCCCTAACCTTAATTAAGTTCTTTGAGTTGCCTTAACATAACTATAAAAACATTATTCATGCTTTCTTTAGTAAAACAAATGACAAACATTAACAGTAAAGTCATAGATTAACCTAAAATATTTTAGGTACCCAAATGGCTTTTATTGCTGTCACCTCACAGTAACTTGAAAATTCCTACTCTCTCTGATGTATTGAACTGTTTGTCAGGTTGTGCCTGTGTAGAACTGACAATTATGATAATTCTGGCAGCACATGAAAGCAGCACAACACCCTGGTCAGGCTCCTCTTCCTCCTTCCCCATAGATAACACCTGTAGCTTCTGTGTCTAATGCCATTACTGTACATAAGTCACTTTGGTCAGGCCTTCCTCACAATACACAGCACCACCAATGTGTAAAAGCAACAGTATGTGAAGCTGAGAAAAGACATTAGCAGCATAGTATATCTTCCTGTTCCATATATCTCCCTCCATGACATGATGGTCAGAGAACGACAACCACCACTAGGTACTGGACTGGAGAGAAAAAAAACTGAAGCCTGGAATTGGAAAGTGTGTGTGTGTGTGTGTGTGTGTGTGTGTGTGTGTGTGTGTGTGTGTGTGTGTGTGTGTGTGTGTGTGTGTGTGGTGTGGTGATGTCTCCAAGCCCGGATGGTAATTGTCAGGGTTTGGCAGGGCAATCAGTTCCATGCCACTGAGCGCCACGTCTCGACATGTTCTATAGCAACTCTCAGTACACACATACACACACACTCCAGATGCCTGACCCCCACACCTGTTCACTGGTGTGAGACAGAAGTAGGAATCCTGTTCCCCACTGCATTGGCTCAGAAGAACAAAGGAACAACCTCCTACTGTCTCTCTCTCTCTGTCTCTCTCATACACACACACACACACACACACACACACAGACTGCATGTCAAAGCTGAAGATGCTCTATCCCCAAATAACTTCAAGTTCAATCTCAACACACACTCCAGTTGAACACACAACAATGTAGAATCACTTACTTACTTCACACACACACTAATGGCATACAGACATTGTTGTTCTTTCAACTGGCATTTTGAGAATTAAGATAAAAAGCTACATACACAGTGATGAAAAGACGTCATACAGGTACACATACTGTAATAAACTACCATCATGACAAACACACACAAATAAACACACTCAAAGCTACATATAGAGACATAGGTCCCATTTACACTTGTCATTTCAAGTGTCTCATATCCAAAAAGAATCCAGATAAAAGTTAAAATTCTTTGGTTTACCCTTCGCCACATACATGCATCTCCATTAGCTATATCACTAATCTGATTGCATCTGTCTTGGTTTTCCAAGCCCACATGCAAATCAGGGTCAGCCCTACTTCAGTCCAGAGGGTGGTGGTAATGCACCTGAAGCTGTTTGCTAACTGCCAAATAATGCCAAAGCATTTGAAACAATAACAGTTAGGCCAGGTAGATAACAACTATTTATCAACTAACACAAACACTTGGATGACAAAGTTTACTCGTCTTCACTTCAGAACTGCCTTAATTCTTCGTGGCATAGATTCAACAAGGTACTGGAAACATTCCTCAGAGATTTTCCATATTGACATGATAGCATCACGCAGTTGCTGCAGATTTGTCGGCTGCACCTCCATGATGCGAATCTCCCGTTCCACCACATCGCAAAGGTGCTCTATTGGATTGAGATCTGGTGACTGGTGTCTGATGGGGACCATTTGAGTACAGTGAACTCAATGTCATGTTCAAGAAACCAGTTTGAGATGATTTGAGCTGTGACATGGCGCTGGAAGTAGCCATCAGAAGATGGGTACACTGTGGTCATAAAGGGATGGACATGGTCAGCAACAATACTCAGGCTGTGGTGTTTAAACAATGCTCAATTGGTACTAAGGGCCCCAAAGTGTGCCAAGAAAATATCCCCCACACCATTACACCACCACCAGCAGCCTGAACCGTTGATACAAGGCAGGATGGATCCATGCCTTTATGTTGTTTACGCCAAATTCTGACCCTACCATCCGAATGTCGCAGCAGAAATTGAGACTCATCAGACCAGGCAACGTTTTTCCAATCTTCTGTTGTCCAATTTTGGTGAGCCTGTGCAAATTGTAGCCTGAGTTTCCTGTTCTTAGCTGACATGAGTGGCACCCAGAGTGGTCTTCTGCTGCTGTAGCCCATCTGCTTCAAGGTTCGACGTGTTGTGTGTTCAGAGATGCTCTTCTGCATACCTTGGTTGTAACAAGTGGTTATTTGAGTTACTGTTGCTTTTCTATCAGCTCGAACCAGTCTGACCATTCTCCTCTCACCTCTGGCATCAGCAAGGCATTTTCACCCACAGAACTGCCACTCACTGGATATTTTCTCTTTTTTAGACCATTCTCTGTAAACCCTAGAGATGGTTGTGCGTGAAAATCACAGTAGATCAGCAGTTTGGTGACCCCAAAGTGACTTTCTTCCCCATTCTGCTTGGTTTGAACAGCAGATTGTAGACCATGTCTACATGTCTAAATGCACTGAGTTGCTGCCATGTGATTGGCTGATTAGAAATTTGCATTAACGAGCAGTTGAACAGGTGTACCTAATAAATTGGCCGGTGAGTGTAGAGATCTGACACATGCTGCAACAGCAAGTTAAGTTGCTCTTCACTAGCAAGGACCATGCCACAACCGTGTGATTTTAAAGGTTTCATGAAATACAGTAGTATGGGATGTTGAGGATGGGTGAATGAATGTGAAGATGGGTATGAACGTGGGGGAGGAAGTTGTCCATTTAGCCCGGGCTGGGATGGGTGTGTTGGAGGCCAAGGCGGGAAAAAGACTCAGTGGGAGGGAGATGTCGCTGGAGTAGAGTCACGCGAGCCAATTATGAGCCCCAGACAGTACCTGGAAAAGGAGAGATGGGAGATTTATGCACGGGATCAAAGAAAAGGGGATGAAAGGAGGGAAGAGAGGGTCAATGGATGCGAATAGGCATGGGCATAGGGAGGGAAGGGGTTGGGAGCTAAATGGATGAGGAGGAGGGAAAGGGAGGGTGGGTTGTGAAAACTGAGACAAACTCGACAGGATAGGTTGACCAGGTATAAGTAGGCACATAGTAGTAGCACACAACAGTGTGATTTTAAAGGTTTAATGAAAGATAGTATATTATGTTGAGGATGGGAATGAACGTGGGGGAGGAAGTTATCCATTTAGGCCAGTTTGGGATGGCTGTATTGGAGGCCGGGGAAGAGGAGACTGTGTGTGGGGGATCCGTCTCTGGAGTAGAGTCACCTGAGTCGATTACGGCCCCCAAAAGAGTCAACGGCTTTAAATGGAGCTGAGGTAAGCGTGAGCTTGACGGAGATTGTTAGGATTGTTGTGGATGTAGGAGCGACATGCCTGGGACGACCAGCGACTTGAATGGTTTGATCAGCAGCCGGACAGGATGCCCAGCAGGCACAGGGGGAAATACGACCTGGCCCCCACTAGGGGGGGCTGATGATACTGGCTGTGGCCCTGGAGGGGGTGGTGGCACTGTGACATCATGTGTGAAGATACTGGAGGTGGATGACTCTGACAAGGATGCCGGAAACGTGGGAAAGTCTGTGTTTGCCTGAATGCCTTTCTCCTGTAGAGTGCATTGGAGATGGACCACGGTCCAGTCTATTGGGTTTGTATCCTTGATGTGAAGGCGGCCGATGCGAGGGCGCGCCATGGTGGATTGCCGGGAACTGTGCGTGGGGGAGGCCGTGGATGAGGAGAAGGTTGGAACCGGCTCCCACAGCTATGTCTATCGCATTTGCGGTTTTTGGCAGACGGAGGAGAGGAAGTCTGTGTTACGGTTGAGGCTGTTCTCCTCTCCTTCCCTTGTGTGTCTCTGTTTTTCCCGGCCCCTTGTGTTTTGGTCCTGGTGGTTGTGTGTGGGTGTGTGTGTTCGTGGCTGGGCGTGGCAGTGGTGTTCCACTTCTTACCTGAGCAGCTGTGACTGATCTACTAATCACCTATCCAGCCTTCATATACTGGGTCCTGCTCTTCACTCATTGCCAGATCGTTCCGTCTACCAGTATGGTAACTACGGCTCTAGCTTCTCCTTGTGTTTCTTCTCGTGTGGTTACTGACAAATAGTTTCCCTGCGCCACAGACTCTTGTATACCTGGTCTCCAGCTATCTCGTTTAGCCATCTGCCTGCCCTGCCTGCTGGCTTTCCGCTCACCGTGCAACCCAGCTCCCTTGCCTGCCAAGACCTCTACCGTGTCTCGTCTCCGCCCTGTCTAGGCTCCGGTCTGGATTCAGCGCTTGTCCAGGATCACCCCTGAACTTCTCCCCTTCCCGGCTGCCTCTGTTACCAATAAAACTTGCTTGTGAACTATCACGGCCTAGTCTGTTGTTCTGCTTATTGGGGTCCTACTAGGCCTCCATAACAGTCTGAGATCGATCGAGAGTTGGGGAGATCTCATTAGGGCAGCTTGAGTGGGGGTGCCCACATGGCCAAGGTAGGTACATGCACCATACAATGCAAGTGGCTCTGAGAAGAAGTTTAGCTGTGGTCTGACTGCTGCGGGAATATGATGGCTTAAGGAGAGTTGCTTTCAAACAGATCTTTGCCTGATTGAAACAGGGATCTCCACACATCTCCAAGCAATATACAGCTGAATCAGGTGAGAGACTCTAAGATGTGTCTGTGTTTCTTTGTCTCTGACAAACCTTGATGAAACATTAGTCTGTTTGCACAATTAAAGGCTGCAAATCATTCAGTGTACGCCAGTCTTTGTTTTTCTTTTAGAAGATCTTCGTCTGAATTGGACGGATTGATCTGCTGTTCAGGATCCATGTTGAGTTGGTCAATTGGTCAAACTGGACAGGATGGGTTGACCAGGTATAAGTAGGCTGGACAGGTGATTAGAGGTGTGGTTGAGGTGTGGCCCTGCTCCTGAACCTAAGTTAACTAGTAAATTTCATATAAATGTCCTTTACATTTCTGTTTCTGTGTTCATTAAATGGAGGTGTTAGTGGGTGTTTTTTTTTTTTTTACTTTGTAGAGAGTCAGACTAGCCGTTTTCCCCCTGCTTCCAGTCTTTATGCTCAGCTAGGCTAACCATTACCTGACGTAAGCTTCGTCCTTAACATACGGACATGATTGTTGATATCAATGATTTTAATTTATTTAACTCTTGACAAGAAAGCCAAGGGCAGTAATTCCACTGGGGATGGGGAAGGGGGCATCATGTTGATTTTCATGCTGAAATCTCTTTGAACATTGTCCTCTTGCTGTCCAGCCACCATAAGTTAGTTAATAAAAATATTGATATATTCATCTGAGTCGCCTTCATATGACCTTGTGCTCAAATTAACTAAACAAGCAGCAGCGAGTGTTTTTGCTTGTACTTTCTTCGCCCCAGGTTTTGCTTCTCAGGTGGCACTACATTACAAGTGGAGGTTTTTGGGGCCATATGTAGCCTGAAAGAATGACCTGCAGACACTACTCCTAAAAAGATGCTTGAATCCAACATCAGTCACAGGTAACACAGCAGGGGCAGTGCTCTTTGTAGATAGCTACAACAAAGATACAGAGAGGCTACAACGTTATCTATTATAAAGTATCAGGTCTCTATAAATGAAACTAAACATAATTTTAAGTAAGGTTAGTGTATTAACAATGCAGCAGAGATTTAAATAGCAGCTGTATTTGTCATTGTTATACTACTACTACTATAATTTGATAATTTGTTATGAAGGAAATATGTATAAATATTAAAAAATACATTAAAAACTGAAAATGATATATATTGTATACATATCATTGTGTCCCCTCCATTCACTTCAGAAAGTAAGCTATAAGTTAAATATGTGAAAAATGCTCCATGCAGGAACAGTGAACAGCCTCTCCCTTACATGAACAAGAGTTGTAATTCATCACAGGACACAAACACACACAGATTCAGACTTGTGAATCAGTCAGGAATCATCATTCACTGTGGAACTCATGTGCTGTTGACAGCAAATCAACTGCTGTTAGCTGAATTGTGGCTGACCTTTTGTGAGAGAGGCGGCCATCGTGAAACTAATTACTCTAAACACAACAGCATCGCCGCTTTGACAGCGAAGCACAGTCACTACTGTCAACATCATCAAAATGTGTTCATGATAGTCACCCACTTGTCTGACTACAGGATATGTGTGAGTGTGCGTGTGTGTGTCAGTAGGAGGCATGTGTGCATTCAAACGTGTTCATACAGTATATTGGTCCACCCACACACATAAACACACAGACACAATATGACAGCAGAGATATATTCCACCCCCTCAGAGAAACATTATGGCCTACACATGGCCAGCATCCTGTGGAGGGACACATGAAGTGGTTTGTGTGTATATGCAGGTGAATGTGTGTGGTGTATTCTGTTAGCCCCAAGGGACTACAGATCATAGTGACAGTATATAAGCAGTCAGAACAGAAAGCCTGCATCAAAAGCACATAGACTGTACAGTATATACATAGTCTGTCGAACACACACTCACATTTCTACATATGCTGATACATGTCAGAGATTTGGCTACATCGATACACAACCAAACAAATCACACATTTTGTGTGAAATTTGCTAAAAATCAATATGTATGTCAAAAACTGATCTTTACAAGTAACCTTTTCTATCTGTGTGTGTGTGTGTGTCACTGTGTGTCTGTTCAACCAGCCCCATCTTCTGCCATCAAGCTACGTTCTCTTAACACATACCTCCCTCCAAACCATCCACTTTGTGAAAAAACTCCCATACTGACAGAAATGTCAGACTCTACCATGTCCACCACTGCCTGAAAACTTCGCAGAGTTTACAGACTGCAAAATGCGTCAGTGGCACCACTCACCTTGCTACTTATTTAAGAAGGTGACATTTGTGCTGATAGTAAAGTTCCCACCAGGAACAGTCAACCAGAGACTAATGCTGCTAGCGTTAATAGTTAATGATGTAATGTGATGTAAACGATGCACTTTTAGCAGTATTTCAGTAAAAAAAAAAATCCATATAGAGGATTGGTTCAAATGTTATCCAGTGTGTAACTGCCCATGTTTACTATTGGTAGTGTGACAGTAGACATCATTTTCTGTTGCATTTCTGGTTCAGTACTTAAAATACAAATTGCATCTGCAAAAGCATCTTAAATACACTTTTAAATGGCTACATGATATCATGCTAACATGGCACTCTATTGAAGTTAAAAAAAAAACCTCAAAGATCTTACAGGTTCTGGGTAAAATGGTGGAAATAAAAGAGCAGCAGTGGTCTTGTACAGCAGGGTAGCTTAGCCCCCATATTATAGCACAGTATTATAAGGAAAAAAGTAATATCAACTGTCTTTATTTCTTTCTAACATTATGCCGCTCAGACGTTACTATAGAAATACACAAGTTACTTGAACAAGCAACATAAAGTATGTTTGTAAAGTATAGGATGAGGACTAACTTGTTAGTTTGGCAAAGAAATATCTGATTAACCTCCCCAAATCCAATACAGAGCAGGACAGAGCCACTAAGGTTACTCTTGACTCTGATATAGTAGCATTCAGGACCAAGCACTGGTTGTGCCACTCCTGAACAATGCGTTTCATAACATATCTGTAATCCCACGTAGTAATGTAGTTGGCTAATGATATGCTAACTCTTGGCCTTGGAAGTAATGCTAGGTTGCTACTGTACGTCATAAACTAGCTAGCTAGGCATGCTGACATAGCAGCTTACATTAGAGCAAACAAACACACTGTTTAATCCCTTCCTCACACCTTTGCTAGTGTAGTTTGAGTTTTCAAAGGATGATTTAAAAAAGACACCCCTATTCAACTTCTTTGTATAATAAGCATCTTTTTTACTAGAGCCCCATGCACACCACTTCAACACGATCCTGTATCACATTTGTGGACCGTGTATCTGGATGTGTATTAAATCTTCTGGGACAGAGAGGGGGCTCACATTTCCTGTGTGTGAATGAATAGCTACATATATTACCATATAATATTAATGTATTTTCATTGTAGCATGTTCACTCCCAGCACTCTCCACTTCATACAGGTTTTCTAGCATATGGCTCTCATATTTAGCACATCCATTAATCAATTAATTTCAAAGGCTGGCATACACACAGCAATGCAAGCCGCACTGGTGGTAGCATGTTATTTACTTTTCCTCTTTAATAACCCACACTGGCACCTCCCTAAATCTTATACTGTAGCGTCTCAACCTATTTCCACACCTACACTTCCCTTCCCCCCCATGTGTTGTTCCTCTTCTCTGTGTTGTGTTAAGCCTCTTTAGTTTGAAAGGGGACAGCCATCCATAGAGGAACAGTAATTAGGGGACAGGAACTGGCAACTGCCTGCTAAAAGAAACAAAAAAGGCAAAAAAAGGGAAAATGGGAGAAAGGCAGAAAAAATGAAGAAAAAGGAGCTGGGAGAGGGAAGAAAGAAAAAAGAGACATAAATAATAAAACATAATCCCCTGTGTCCAGTGAAAAAGAGGCACTATCCCCTATTTATTTCATCTTTCTATAAATATCCCACTCTATTTTCTGCTTTGGCTGGACACAGAGTTTAGACAGCAAAGGAAAGACAAGGGAAAAGAGAGAAGAAAGAGGCGGGGAGGAGAGTGGAGTGTAGAGGTGGGAGATTGTTCCAAGTGAAGGGATGCCAGCCTGTGCATGTCAGCATTTCCAGGCTGGCAAGAAAGCAGGGCCCAGCCCTCCTCCTCTGGGTGAGCTGATGAGGCAGGGAGCAGAGGGTGGTGGGGGAGTGGAGGAGTGGAAGGATGGAGGGTGTGAACAACAGAGGTCCAGTTACACACTGCTGGGCTCCGACCGGAGGGAGCGTCTCAGGCCGATTCAGAACGCTGCCCTGGCACCATGGAGACGACCGGGCTGTCACACACACATACACACACAGACACACAAGCAAACCCAAACACACACACACGCAGCCTGTCCATCCCAGTTCCTGCCTGGTGGACCCAGGCCTGTCAGGCACGGCGTGTCGGAATATTTATCAGCAGGAAAAACAGCTTGTCCTCGTTGCTGCTGTCATGTATGCCAGAGGGGAGGGAGAGAGAGAGGGCGAGAGAGAGAGCAGTACACAGACAGACAGACAACACTATGCGCGGAGTACCCTGTGTCAACTAGACAACACTATGCATCTGTGTGTATGCTACTTGTTCACTGGTTGTTGTTTTAATAAAAATCCAGTCTGTCATCTGTCTGATATGATGGATATGAAATGGGCTGATTACATGTTCAGTGGAGAACTGAAACTTGAAACTGATTTGACAGCTATGGGACCTTAACCCAAAATCAGCTAAAACTGATTCCACACAAAGAAGGCTGGGTATCAAAATTTGGTACCTTTATGGTGGTTAACGATATGCTTTGGTACTACCAAGTATTCCAAAATGGACCATCATTCAGTAGCACGTAGACAAGTGAGTAATTCCTCAGCGTAGGAATACCCCCCAAAACCTGGCTCTGAATGGGGGCCGGTTCTTTAAAACCCTGTATTCTCAAAGGTGCTATACGTGTTATTTCTTTGCTATAATAAGTGTTAAATAGCGCTACATTCCGGTGGTCCTATCTGCACGTTCATGGGCAGCAATGTTGCCAGGTCCGTGGTTTTCCCATGGAATTGGGTTACTTTTGAAGTGTTGCCACAGCTTAATTTTTTTGTCAGCTGGTTGGGTAGACCTATTTTGCATGCAAAATACATGAGTAATAACTATAAATAAAAATACATATTTTAAATGAAATAATTTTCTTATACCAAAATCCTACCAAACTGATTCCAGATCAGCACGTACATAAATGGACATGGGACATGTTTTGCACACACACACACACACATACACAACCCGATGTGCCTAATGCTCTCTGCCCGCCACTAAACGTTTATGGTGTTACTTTATAGATATTACAATACATTTGGCAATGATAGCAATGCTGAATGACTTTAAAAGCAGTGTATATGGTTTGGCAGGGGCATATTTGAGTTCTGGGCTGGTTTTGATTGGCCATTGGGCTGGTTTTGTCACAGAGACCTGGCAACCCTAATGGGCAGGCAGCAGAGCTACAGTGTGACTGACCATGGCTGAACAGGCGAAGCTAACTATTCCAGCGATCCCAGGAACATCTCACAAGACCAAATATTCAAAGCTAGTGAAGACTGCTGAAGAAAAGAGAGAACAAAAGAAAGCTGCCAGGAAAAAAATAGAGACAAGAGTCATGCAAAACCCGCATGTGGCCTTTGATCGCTGGATAAAAGTTTTGAAGTTGTTTAAAAAAAGTGATGTGCAGCTAGTCGTACTGCTTCTGGACAGGTAAGCTATATTTAACTCTGCAGTAGCTGTATGGGTATTTGTTAGCCAGTTAGGTTTATTGGTGGTTTTTACTCTGTTTATAACTGCCTAGACGCTCGTCATTAAGACTTAAGCTTGGTTTGCTGTGAAACGATAGCAGCAAAGCTTGTTGTTAGCTAGGTAGCTAGCTAGCTAATATTAGTTGTAGTTATATGTGCTTTATTATAGCACAGCAGAAAATGAACTCAGCAATGTGAAATGAATTGAGAAATGAAACATTAGATGACAATGTTCATCTGTCCTTTCCTACTTATGAGAGCCTGCTCCACATCAACACCCTTCAGGCTTGGAGGAAAGGGGCCCATCGCCTCCACCATCGTTGTCGAGCAGACACAATGCAGCAGAGGAATAGGTGAGTCGTACAACTTACCTATGGTGAAACTGAATAAGTGAAATGTGGATTTCAAATAAGTTGCTCGCAAGTTGCCATTGGCTTTGGAAACACTATAAACAATTCCAAGTTGCTCTATTCATGTTTGCAAATGATGTTAGAATTGTCTGGTTAGCAGCTGCATTTTATCCGGCCATAGCTATCTATCTATAGGACATTAGGTAATACTTTCAAACACCATATTCATACTACCATATGGTTGTAATGTATCGTTAGTCTGTGACTTCAGTAGATGGCTAGCAAGCTACATTTCTAGCCAATGTTTGGTTTTATTGTTCTTACTGATGACCCACTGCTCTCCATTGCTGCTGTGCCTAATATGTAAGGTGCTGTGGCACGGCTGAACACGGCTGCACGTTCATGTGTTGAAGGAGGGGGAGCACTGGAGACGTGGGGAGGAGGGAGGGGAGTGCTAGTCTGAAGTTAGCAAAAATGCTGATATCATAAGCATTTTTCTGATCTATGTTGTTGTTTTCTTGCACAATAACCCCATCCCTGGTATGCAAGAACGTATTAAACTATGCAGGAAAAAAAGTTGATTAATTGATTGTTGTCAACCGATATTAACACAAAAAAATTACAATAATTATAATATGTTGCGGTTTTCCTCTGTTTTATATCATTTTGGATTGTGGACTGTTGGTCAGACAAAACAAAAGTATATTTGGAGATAATTAATGGACTAATCAAAAATAAAAATCAACTGAGTAATCTGTTTAAAAATAATCATTAGTTGTTGCCCTAACAGTAATTATTATTTTTAGTCTTGTGGTGGAAATGCTACGACAGAGGATTTTTCTTGCTGTCAAGAATAAAATTATACAACAAATTATGTAACTGTTTTTTTGTGTACATTTAAAAATAGATTTTAAAGGAATTTAACATTGAGATATTGGCATATATTATCAGCTTCTAATGCTTTCAATCCACAACAGTGGTCATCTTTACACCTTACCAAACTAAAAGAATTAGTACTGACACAGGGCAAGTGCTCAAATGCACCAGTCACTTCTGTTAAGAGATCCAAGTGAACGCACAGCTACAGCTGACATCCAGGTCGACATACTTGTACATTCTGCACCTGTACCTCTCAGAGGTGGTCAGAAATTTCGCAACCTGCTCAATCTTTCTCATGTAGAGTAGGGACGACATTTCAGTACTGAACCCCAAATTTCTGAATTGTTACGACTCCCTATGATGAAAAATGAATTGTTGTGTTTTTGCCTCTGAGCACTTTTCATCTCTCCTCCTCATCTCTCTGGCTTTAGTCATTATTCATTCTCCTTCTTTGGCTCTTAGTGATGTGCTACTTGCTAGAGGCAGCAGTTCATAAACAAAACAGACTGGTTTGTGACTAAGAATTAAATTGTACAGTGTGGTCATGACTGGTAAATAACATTGGTAATGTTTCTGGAACTGGAAAACTCATGTATACAAAAGGTGCCTCAGCACAAGGCCAGGTTTGATGGAGGGGGAAATTCCATTGGTGGTTAAAATAAATATTATTGAGAAAATGAACATTAAGGTGGAGATAATCACCGTGCCAGCCGGTACAAGGAGTGGATGATGAGAATCCCACTGGAACTTAAGACCAGGACAGACACAGGACTTACACAGCTGAACTGTCACAACATCTAACCAGAGTCTTCAAGTCACAAGGAGTCAGCATTTACCACAAACCATTCACCTTAAGATCTCTGCTGGTACACCCCAAAGACGGGGGGCAGGCCGTCTGCCCAGATGCAGCATATACAAAGGCTGTGCCATCCATGTCATACACCATTTTAAGAAAATGATGTGTAAAAGAGAGACACTTTTGCTTGTTTTTTTACAGTGAAATGGTATCTTTTTCTTTTCTTTTCGCATATTCATAATTCACCATCTGCTCTGTCAGAAGCTCAGTTTGGATATCTGAGGTTTGGTAAGAGATGTTTTGCTCTTTTGTAATTGTACAAGAGAACAAAAAAAAAGCATATCAGCCACCTGAGCTGAAGCACAGAACTCTCCATATATTTTAAGATGGCTTTGGTAAATTGTGTATTGAATTGAATCACACTCGACTGGTTACTTCAACAGCAGAGTGGGGACAAAGTGACTCATTGTAGTTTGAATTTCTTCACCCCCCAGACTGAGCAACACACAAGTCTACAGTCGCAAAAATAGTTGGCTATTTTGGTTGATTGCCTTTCATGTGAGCTTCCAGTCCGGCATGGTGCCTCGTCAGCCTGCAGCTTGCCGGCTTCAAAAGCTCAGTTGACCTCATTTCCCCGTCCTCCTGCTGAGCCCGGGCCGCTGCAGATGGTCAGGCACGGGGAG